>OW386293.2:58488462-58697462 GCA_936432065.2 Rutpela maculata
TCCTCTATATCTTTCATTCATAATAGTAAAAACTTGATATTTTAGTATTACTATTTAATATTATTTTAGGATTACCTTTCTTTTTCCCATGGTGTATGCAAAAAGTATATTTGTCTTGAAAATATGACTGAATAATAAATTAATATTAATGGAAGCGATTACTTTGTGTAGTTTACAGCGGGAAATGTGATCGAATTAACTTTTTTATTTTTCAAAATAACTGCATACTGTAACCGAGTATCTATAATGGAATGAGTAAATATTTTATTTGTAGTGTTTTTATATATACTGTATATAAAATTCGTGTTTTTTCGCAGTTTTTAAACATCTCTAGTTATATAGAATAATAAACTAAAATAAATAAAAACTAGAATGTCCGTTATGAAATTACGAAGAAAACTCGATGAGCCCGAACTTTTTGTCAATATGTTAAGTTGCAAAAAATTTAAACAAGATAATTCTTTAACAATTGATTATAACTTACGTAATAATGCATATATTTTTACTCTCTCCTACTCCAATATATTTCTAACCTAAATAAATCATCCTGTCAAAATTTAAGTCCAAAAAATAACACCGGCACACACAAAAAAATTCGAGTGCGAGAGGGGAGGCCCTATGTAATATGTATTCCCATGAATTTTAACCTGCTGAACACGAATTCGATGTCCGTTTTGTCCGATTGGCTCTTGTATTTTCCTAACCTCAAAAAAACCTTAAAAATGGCCGAAAAACCTCAAACAAGTAAATAAAAGGCTTAAATGAGCTGACCACCATTTCCGTGCATATTATGGGGCACTGAGAGCGAATCTGAGGTCAGAGTTGGCCGATCAGTTAGAAATTTTAACATAATCTCAAAAAAACACCTAAAAAATGCCCGAAAAATTCCAAACAAGTGAATAAAAAACTTACATGAACTGATCACTATATCTATACGTAATTTGGGGCACTGAAACCGAATCGGTCAGACTTTATGCGCGACGATCGAATATCTTGTAAAATCCTTATTTAGGATGAAAACGTATCCAAAAATGACTGAATCATAGCCCGAAATTGACTTTGCTCTACATAATATCTGAACATATAATTTCCGACGTATTTGCAACGTGCTGAATACAATACAGAAGTCAGAATTAAAGCGCAATCTGCAACTTCATAGAGAAATATCACTTCAGCATAAACTCTCATCAACCCTAGTGAGCGGAGATGGGTAACTTTTAAATTTTCAAGTATCCTAAGGAAAATATTACTGAACAATGAAATTTTTCAAAGTTTGCTCTATTGAGAGAGGAATATCGTTTGGACTTAACATTTACCTACACCCTCCCTTGATGATTTTTTACTTTTTTTTTCTTAGAGCTCTTCTAAACATATGTATAGTTTTCTTTATTCTGTTTGTTTGTCATATGCCATTTGTTTCTTTTTCTATTCTTGCGACTAGGACACCTCCACGTGATGACGGCGGGCAAAGATTTATTTCGACTAAGTTCCTAGGTAAAAAAATGCCTTCATGGCAGAAGTAGAGACACAGTTTACGATGCAGGGGAGGGAAACCCCAGTATCGGCGGCAGGTCAGGTTGAGAAAGCGGGACTGCGGGCGTCATCATGCAACCGCAGCTCTAGTGAAGTAAGAAACTTGCCTTCCTATGAGTATAGGGCTACAAAAAATTTTGCACAACTGTGTAAATAATGTGAATTCCTTCTGTTTTGTTTGTAGTAAAATCGAGGGTCCGAAAAATCGAAAAAGAATCAGCGATAAAATAAAAAATATTTATCTAAAATCTATATATAATAGGTTTAAGTATATTCATCAAGTGTTCTTTTCCTTGTGTAAAATATTTTCCAAAGTCTTTTTCTCTTTTTCTGTATGAGCTAGAACGAACATCACTTGATACTAAATTGTCTTTTTTCATAATCGCCGCAAAATATTCTTCCCTACCATTAAATAGACCAAGATTTCTAACAATATTATTAAGTTTATCATTTCACCAAATATTAGGAGTTTTAATTCTTATCGAACACTCATATTCACTGTCATCTTCTTGACTTTCGGAACAATCAGTTTCCATTAACCCTTTTTTAGCATTAATTCCGGAAACATTTGTATTGCTAAAAAATAACACTCTTCACGGATTCCAGGCTCCTTCGATATCATTGGATTTTTATATTTTACTTTTTAACGTTCTTTCCATTTGTCCAACATCTTATAACATATGATGCAAGGTATCATGGAAAACCTTTATCCATACTCTAACATTTTAGATAAATATTTTTTATTTTATCGTCGAATTTACTAAAAACAAGGCAAGAATTTTACACAAAGAACTTTAAACCGAGAACTCTAGATGTAACATATTCTGAGACAGGAACTTTACACAAAGAACTCTGAACCAAGAACTATAAATCTTAATAGTTCTTGCCTTAGGAACTTAACAGTCTTGTCTTAATTTATAATAGGTTTAAGTTTTTGGTTTAAAGTTCTTGTCTCAGGTTATGTTGGGTTAACAATTCTTAGTTTAAAGTTCTTGGTTTAAAGCTCTTAGCTCTTGCCTCAGGTTATGTTAGTTTTAAAGTTCTTGGTTTAAGCTTTTAATTTATTTGTTTTGGATTTTTAGGCATTTTTTGAGGTTATGTTAAAATTCCCAACTGATCTGCTAATTCCGACCTCATATTCAGTTTCAGCGCCCCAAATTACGTATAGATATAGTGATAAGCTCATTTAAGCTTTTTATTTACTCGTTTTGGGCATTTTTAAGGTGTTTTTTGAGGTCAGCAAAAATGCAAGAGCCAATCGGGCAAAACGGACATCAGATTCGTATTCAGCGGGTCAAAATGCATGGGAATACATAGGCCTTCTCGCATTCGACTTTTTTTGTGTGTGTCTGTGTAATAAACAAAAGAATAATAAAGTAGTAAATTAAATCGTCAATTGTTCAAGTAGTCCATGTAAAACGCGGGGTTTGACGCTCGGAATGCCCCCATCATCGGGACTACTTTTATTTCATGTTTTTTGGGTCTCTGATCACGAAAATCAGTCCCGCGGCTCTAAAAATAGTGCATTACCCCTAAAAATGCCAAAAACCACCCCTTTTGGGAATAATACTGTAAAATAATGTTATGAATGTGCTAACTGTAATGACATTTTGCCAGTTCAGTAAGTTCATCTAAAGTAAGGATAAATTTTATGCTGAGGGCTAACCAGAGGGGGTGAAAATACCCCTAAATTGACGTAAAATGGAAAAATGATTGAATTTTTTTTATTCACTTTTTTATTTAAATTTAGATAAATGGGGATTGTATAATGAAGAAAATTTTTTTTCAACCCTTCAGGGGTGAAAACTGGAAAAATGATTGAATTCTTTTTATTCACTTTTTGATTTAAATTTAGGTGAATGGGGATTGTATAATGAAGAAAATTTTTTCCAACCCATCAGGGGTGAAAACTACCCCTTTATCGCCTTTAAATTGAACTAACGCTTAGACATTAAGTAGATATGTATACTTTTCAGTTTGCTTGTAATTTCTGATAAACTTCCGTCGAAAAAAATATCACAAAACTTTTTCACCCCTAAGCGTTAGTTCAATTTAAAGGCGATACAGGGGTAGTTTTCACGCCTGACGTTTAGGGTTGGAAAAAAATTTTCTTCATTATAAAATCCCCATTCATCTAAATTTAAATCAAAAAGTGAATAAAAAAAAATTCAATCATTTTTCCATTTTACGTCAATTTAGGGGAAGTTTCACCCCCTCTATAAAATTTGTCCTTAATTTAGATGAACATACTGAACTGGCAAAATATCATTACAATTTGCACATTCATAACATTATTTTACAGTATTATTCCCAAAAGGGGTGGTTTTTGGCATTTTTAGAGGTGACGCACTATTTTTAAAGCCGCGGGACCCCGATTTTCGTGATCAGCGACCCAAAAAACATGAGGTAAAAGTAGTCCCGATGAGCGGGACATTCCGAGCGTCAAACTCCGCGTTTTACATAGACTAAAGTGGACGAGTCGTAGAAAAACAACATATATTTCTTTCAGAATGTAGATTTTTTTCATGTAATTTTCAGTGGTATTGAAAAAACTGTATTTTAAACAAATGCATATTTTCGCGCAAACAAAATCTTTTATCTCTGTTCCCAATGGGCATAGAAAAAAAAACAGATTTTTTAAATTGTTTCTTTTTTGTATATTTTTGATGCATAATAATAAATTTAATTTTCGAATACAATTTTGATTTGTTCAAAAAAGATAATTTAAAGAAAAGCAAGAAATGACTTTAAATATTTCAAAAAACAATGTAGGTTATTAAACCTAATAAAAAGTACATGAAAAAACCTTTATTGTAAAAAAGAAGATGTACGACTTGATGCATTTACAATCGACTATTCAATTTTCGACAGCTATTTTTTTTAGGCGTTCACCTTAATATTATGCCATGATGATTTGCTCAACTAGAAGCGTTATTTCCTAAAATTTCGTTGAAATGTATGTATTATTACTTAAGTCACCGTCAATTGTTTAAAGGCTATCGATTTTAATTGTCTTAATTTTTTCGACAAATCGACGAGAAGGGTTCGGCACATCTGGTTTTCATCGCAATTTCATAATAAACACTCTCGTTTGTTGTTTATTGTGATATATTGTGAGTATACAACCAGAGGTAGCTAAGAAAAAAGACGAAATACTCTACTTTAAACATTGTTTTGTTTACTCAAATACCGTCCGGAACTTAGATTGAATCAAAAACTTTTTGTTGCACCAAATAAAATCCATAGGTTTTTATGTAGATAAAAGACGCTTAAATAAAATTAGGTTGTATAGCATCGTTATCGACCTTAATTTAACCTTTTATTACACTGCAATAATTAACTAAGTTTTTAAAGTTATTTGAATGTATTTTAATTTGTATGCATAATTTCACATTCGTATAATAGTCTCTTTTTTGTATTGTTTTGAGGAAATGCTTGCCCTGTATGACTGATATGCTCTAATTTCTTACAAATGTTCGAAATTTGAAATAAAAATTTTCAGTCTAACTACAGTCATCATGTTTAATATGTATTAGCATTCGGTAGCATACGAATGCAACTTTCATTATTAAAAACACCTCAATAGCATTTTGAAGTTAAATTGATAGATCCTTCAATCTACGTAAAAGTACTTTCGAACCTTATAGACACACTATATTATATAGTTTTGATATCCTATATATCTTGATATTTTTGTATAGTAATATTTTGCTCTACAATTATAATAAACACAGTTTATGTAAAACCTGATCATTTGTACGCCTCTGGCTATCGCCCTGTATGGCGGATATGGCCCAATTTCAACAGGGAGTATTTTACCACACTATTTTACATACGCGCCAAAGAAATAATTATTTTAAGTCTAATAGAAGTTATGTGTTTACAAGAAACGATCTACACACACATACATTCGATATGAAACGGATTTCTGTACGATTTTTTTTTCTACTATGATTATTATAATTTTTTTTGTTAAAATATACCTATCTGATTAAATCAAATAGGTATAATAATAAAGTAATGTGAATAGGTATTTAATAGCAAAATTCATTTCATAAACGAGTTCATAAGATGAGAATTTTAGGGCCAATAAAGCCATAAATTCATTTTCTACGCCATGCTTTAAGCTGTTCAATTGTCAACAGAAAAGGTTAGCAAAGATAATATTTTACAATTACAACAGTATCCAAGTAGAGGGATGCTCTTAAAAATAAAGTTAACCATGAACATGTGTTGCTAGTAAAATCTACCAGAAATTCAAATATTTCTCTCTCGATCCTAGTAATTGCATCTCAAAAATAAAAATACCAAATTGTTCCCAATAAAATTTGAAATAAATAAAACTTCTAAATAAACTTTCTAATAATTTGTTAATTTACAAAAAATATATATTTTTTAAAATTTACTTTTTTGAATAATATAAAGAATATGATGTAATAATAATACACAAATCATTAATAGGAGTATTCCCTCTTATCGAGCTAAACATTGATGTCTAATTTTAATGCAAAATATTTATTTAAACAGCTGAAAATAAAAAAGACTTCGAAATTTCAGTAGATTAATGTTTAAATGCACCGACTCATAGAAACGCATTTTTTAAAATATAAGTTGTTTTAATGTATTTTGCAGCACAATTAAGAACATGTTTTTTTTTAATTTAAACATTTTTTTTGGAATTTGCTTATAATTTTCACAGTTGTAATTATAAACAAATTTTAATAAGTCTGGATTTTTATGAAATCAAAAACAGTCAAGAATTATGAATGTAGATGAATAAACCAACATCTGAAAATTTGGGATTGATTTACTTGAATTTGGGCCCGAGATACGTTAATTTTTGTGTTTTGGTGTCTTATAAATAAAAAAATTCATATTTCTTCTTCTCTAAAGTTAGTCCTCAATGTTTTGGTCTCACTTTCTAAAATTCTAAACTAATTCCAAAAAAATCGTTTAAATGAAGATGAAAAGAGTTTTTCTTATTACCATCATCAAATATTTGTAAAATTGTATATATAAAAAAAATAATTGCCTTCTTACGAGTCTACGCTCTTAAATAAAAAATGACTGATATTTCAAAATCTTTTTAGATCTTTAGTCGTTTAAATAAATATTTTGCGCTATTTGGTAAGAAGGTGTAGTTCACCTGCAAATTTTTTTATTTCTTTTATAATTACAATTCACATTTTTTAAAATGTCTCCCCGTAAATTTTAGCAGTTTTGGATAAGGAACAGAAAAACAAAATATTTCTAAGAAACCGATTAGATACCTTTCGATTTATACACAATATTTAAAATACTAGCATCCCAAAAACAACTCAATCATGGTTTCGACACCTTAAAAAAATGGTCAAGCTTCTCAAGTAAATCTGGAATTAAAAAGTATGTAATGTTTGGTTGATCCATTTAAAAACCGAAAAAGTCGTACTACATATATCTTTCCTCTGCATTTTCAGTAGTAATTAAGTAAAATCAAGCTAGAAAAAAATAAAAAATACAGACGGATAGATCACATATTTATGAACATGTCCTAACAAAATTTATCGTTAAAGCCACGGTTTTCCCGGACAAAATAGTCAAGTGTAACGTTATAACTCGGAGCGATATCCATGCGTGCACGCGCTTGAATACGCATGACTGTGACACCGACGCACTGAATTACATGTCACTAAATCAGAATTTGTTCAATCTATATGAGTGTTGGCTCATTTAAAAGATGAAAATTGTAGCTTTCTGATGTTTTTTTTGTTTCAAACAATACAAGCAAAGGATGGATGGGACAAATATACTTATATATATTCTCACGCCCAAACTTGCAATAAACAATATAGAAAAAAATAGAAGCCCTTCAAAAAAATTCTCTCTTCATTGAGAACTGTTAAAAAGTATGTACACTCCATGATTATTATGGTTTATTAAGTTGTAGTAACGAGGATTAAAAAAAGTACTCTCAAATAATTTTAATTTCCTTGCTTGATGATTTTTTTGATAAATATATATATATATATATATATATATATTAGAGGCTGTAACTTGTCAAGAAATTGACCCATTGAAAAAAGTAAAATATCCCTATTTCGGAAAAAAATGTATACTTTTCGAATGTTTAAACACAAAATCGTTTATTTGTATGCATTTTTTCGAAAATATGATCACTCAGATCATGATAACAAATTGCGATTTTCACGATCTTATCCTTATAACTATGAAAATATCTTTGATTGTTTAGAATATAAATTCTGGAACATTTCCAATACATTAACAAATGTATAAGGAATCCATTGGATATAGCTGAAATGTGGATAAGTGTACCTATAATAAATACAATACAGTAAAGGCACGTGAAAATTCTTGCGAGCGATTCAGCGGCTATGTGTGGTGTCTGTATATGCGTCCATAATTGTATATTTTCACTCTATACTCACTATTTATCCTCCAATTCAATAATAAAAATGTCTAAAACGTGTAATCAGAAAGATAAAAAAAGCTTTATTTTACTCGATAGAACAGCTAAGAATTTTTAGAAGTTCCATAGTGTACATTTAACCGTGCACTGGCCGCGCAGAGTGACAAAATTATTTCACTATTTTTTTTTCAGGATTACCGTGGCTTTAGCGATAAATTTTATTAGGACATTTTTTGTTCAGAAACACGTGGTCTATCCACCTGTATTTTTTCCTACCCTGACTTAATTTCAAAATTTTGAAAAAATGGATAAAATTTTTTTTTTCACTTTTTTTTGTTCTGCATCCGAGCGAAATGTAAACTTTTCAGGATATTATTTTATACACTTTCACGAACTCATAAAAAAAAAATTATTCAGTTTTCAAATTTTTGTGGGTTTCACTATAAAATGTTCTGTGTCGTCTGAGCTAAAGGTTACTCTGAATAATCTGTCTGCTTCCTAATAAATCATTGCAACACATAATTTTTATTACTCTTTTAATATCAATGTTACTATATCCACCCAAATAGTTAAAATCTGATAATATATGGTATAACTAATATTAGTCCAATCAATAGGTACATCCTGAGTATTCTATCAAGTGGTGGGGGTGGCGGGGGTGTGAGTTAGCTGCTATATCTCTTCAAAGTTCAACGTATATATCTCGCGAACCGTTGCTGCTATGACAAAAATGGTAAGAACTCACTACAAATTGATTTACATGCTTATTTTCGTAGAACTAACCGTTTAAGCTCAAATATTGCGGCTAACGCACACCCCCGCCGCCCCTGCCAACTTTTCAAAATACTCAGGAGGTACCCTCGAACAATTAAAGAAAATAAAATAACGTACCTAACACTGTTGTTTCAAGAAAAAAGTATCTATGATTGGACTCTATAACAAGATGGGGGGGTAAAAGTGGGATATGCAGAAAAAGGATTAATGTAACCGTAACGTATCTATTAATTCTTTGTTTATACATTCATTATATCCTTTGCACTAAAAAATACGCTATCAATATCGATTATCTTGTTCAGGTCGTAAATAACGCATAGCAACTATTATGAAAATGAAGGATCATATGGGGTAGCATCGTACGCTTTGCCCAGGGAAAGACATTTAAAGATTTAATTAATATTGTTACATATCTAATATGCAAAAAGGACGAGTCATTGGATAACTTTAAAAATATAGTGGAGGAATTAAAACTTTTGCGAAAAATGAATGAAATTGGGAAGTTTAGTTGGTAGTCTTGCTCTCAAAGAGCTGAATAGAAACAAATCGATAAACCATTCAAAAGAAGTACTTTCGTTTACCGAAGACGTTATGACACTAAGAACATTTTGTATAGAAAAAGCTGTAAATACTGTAGAAATTTTAAAAAAGAAAGAAATATATTGCAATAAAGAATTCTTGTTAAGGTAACATTAATGTTACTTCTCCTGCATAACAGGAAGAGAGTTGGAGATATTCAGTTTATTGAATTGACTGATGTCACTAAACAGGACAAAATAGACCAAGCAGGTGAAGTTTTCGAAGCGCTAAGTCCAACCCAAATTTATTTCCCCTTAACTTTTCTCTCTAGCACACAGCCTTATCAAAATGCACAGTTTGCATACTTTAGTCATTAATTACTTTCTCTGTTAGATGACGACCCCGTATATTATTATTAACTAAAAACTATGGTTATTTTCCTAAGATTTGTGTAATTTTTCTCCATCGCATTTTTTTTTTGCATATTTTTCATATTTTTCTCCACGGCAGTTGTGTTAACTACATGCCAAATATTATCGTTCGCCGTCATATATTTTCTTTGTGCTTAGGGTGACCACCTTGTATGTTTTTTCAAATGTTTCTTTGACAGTTATGTTAGCTGCATGCGAAATATTATCGTCCTGCGTCACATTTTTTAATTTTTTTTGGTAACCACACCATATTTTTTCAAATTTGTTTAAAGTGACTACCCTGTATATTTTTATTTTTAAAAACACAAAACTTATGGGTTATTATAAATGTTACAAACCCTTTATATCACTCGGTATGTCATATACACAAATGCACAGTGTATTTTACAATAACTAAAATTGATATTTTAATAAAATGTTTTCGTAAATGATTCATCACCACTGAATAATAAATAATGAATTTGTTATTTTTTTAATCAATCTGCATCATCTTGATTTTTTTTTCCAATAATTTTTTTAGACCTCAATTGAAACTAAACTCAATAACAATTTATTTAGCTCACTCTTTGAGAATTATTTCTCATCTTATTTTCTTCATTTCTAAAATTACACTACATAATAATAGCGCAATCAGTACATATTTACTTGTCTCAATGTTCCACGGGACACGTTTCTAGACGACTTTTTCGAATTGTGTAACTCTACTATTACACCTTTTAATTATTTTTTGTGGGATTATTTGAAGTCATATGTCTATAAAAGTCTATGTCAACACATCTCAAAATCTAGAGGATGTATATATCGAATTGGGGTGAAATAAGAAGCGACTCACAAGGTTCTAGAGTAAAGCCGGAAGTTGCAATTTTTTACA
Source organism: Rutpela maculata (assembly GCA_936432065.2). Lineage (NCBI taxonomy): Eukaryota > Metazoa > Arthropoda > Insecta > Coleoptera > Cerambycidae > Rutpela > Rutpela maculata. The sequence goes on from OW386293.2 coordinate 58,498,997, forward strand.
TTTTTAAGTGAAAACCATTTTTATTTCAGCAGAAAGAAAGTCATAGGAAAAATTGTCAAGCAATAAAATTCAGCTGGCCACGGAGTCTTCGTACAACAGCGCATAGAAAATTTTCAACACCTCTGCATTTTATTTATTAGTATGCCAATTTTAAATTTTTATAAAAAATTCTAAATCTTAAAAAAACCATTGAAAAGAAGTGTCTTAAAAATATATTTTGTAAGTGCGCAAAAAAAATTGGAAAATGATATCACTGCATTTTCTTTAAATTAATATGTAAATTTTAAACATTAAAACACAAAATTAAATTATAAATAATTTTTGTATTTGTGAATCAACTGTTTGAAAATTACACGCTTGTCGAAACTGCGGTAACGTTTGGTTATAATAAATTAATGATAAAAAACAAAGAAAGGTGTTTTCATCTGTTTCATTATGATTAATTATCACAATGTAATGGCTTCCACTATTTAATTTGTTTAATAATTGTTGAAAATAAATCATTTTAAAACATTTTTTGAATGGGGGAAGTCTCCATATTTTTCTATTATTTGAATCTCCGAATATCTACCTTTTTGCAGAAAATATAAACTTAGGTTTTACTAAAAGAAAACTTTGAGAAAGTAATAAAGTTGTAAACATGCACAATGCAATTTACAGGAAATTTTAATAACCGGTAAATCGGTAAATAAAAACCGCTGCCCAAGGAATCACGACTTCCACATCCAGACTCTCTATCCAAGTCACTCACAACAAAAAACTTTGTATGTTAAAATAATTGTTTATGGAACTTTAATAATATAATATTTGAAATCCTCTACCCCAAAAACCCATAAAACGATACCCCACATCGGTAGTGGGGTGGGGGTGATGATAGGGGGGTGGTAATGGGGGGGGGTGGATGAAGTAAAAAAATATTTTGAGGTTTCTGGTTCCTGTACATACACTAAATCACATTTTTTTTTCATCCCCTTTAATAGGGGGTGGGGGTGGTAATGGGGGTGGCTAATGCCAAATTTTTTTTGAGACCTTGTATATACTAAATACCAATTTCGTGGACTCTTACCTGCTCGATTTATCCATTTACCCCAAATTTACCCCAATTTTCACCCCAACCCTTCGACGGAACAAGATGAAAATATAATCCAGTCCTAGATCTCGTTAAAGTACATATGTGTACCAAATTTCAAGACAATTGCTTAAACGGTTCCAGAGTAACCGTGCGCACAAAAAAAAGTTACAGACCGACAGACAGACAGAATTTTTTTTTTTCGCTCAAACTTCAAATCTCGACGTTTCATGACATTTTAAGCCTATTTGGACAATAAAAATTTTTTAAAATTTTTTTGTTACTATACTTCCACTGGACGTGGAAGTAAAATGAACATAACCGGTTAACCGGTATTTAAATATGTACCGAAATATGTAAAAAAATTATGTAATGAAGGGTAGGTTATAGGCAACTTTTTGATGTGCTACAAAATGTTTTTACCGTAATGTGCTTGAATTAGAAATTTTATTTCTACCGTGTGGTCCACGGTACACAATGATTCTTTTCTCCATAATTCCCGCCAACTAATTAGTTTTGAAATGTGTCATATATTCCTTAAAATGAGCAGTGGTCCATTTACTTTAAAATTCAGTCAAAGTAAGTTCTAGTATCTTCTTTTGTGTCTTATTATTAACACGTGTTTGTTACCTCTCTGTCCCTTTTCAACATTACATTGAACCTTTCTGGAATCTTATTCATTTTAAACATTTATGTTGCATGCACTTTTTCTAAGAAACTATTCAGTTTTCATTAATTTTATATAATTCTCTGTTATTTAAATAAAATTAAATGGAAAACACATATTACAAACAAATAATAGAAAAGAAAATGGGACTATTAAAAAAAAATGTTTAAAAAGATTTTTTTTCAATAATTTTTGAAAATTTTTAATTCTTATACAAGTTTAAAATTGACATATTGAATTAAGGAAGGTGGTTTTATGTTTTTTGTACACTCCATGGTAAGCTTGTTAAAATTTTGCAGTTTATATATTTTTTTTCCATGGCATTCTTTCTACTGAGATGTTAAATTTTATTTTTACTTAGCCATTCTTAAATTCGAAAAAAGGAGTATAAAGAAAATTGAACTTCGGATTACGAAAGAAAGTTACTATTAAAAATAAAAAAGTTGCAAACTTCGGCTAAATTGGAAGTAACCCAAAAAAAATTGTGTGCCGGTGACTTCAAGTAACCAAAAACATTTTATAGTACTTTACTTCCTACTGAAAAATGCCTAACGCGCCCATAGAAGTTTCACGGTAAAAACTTGTCCCCATCCTTTATCTAGAAAGATAAAAGTGTCTCGCTGTATTAATGAATGCAATTTTTCACTATCGACATGGTAATAAAAATCCATATTTTCTACACTTATTAAAATTTGACCTTCATATTAACAGTTATTGTTAACAAATATGTAAATATGCTAATATACTAGTTAGGTAAATACTTTAAAACACTCATTATTGGAGAACCAATCAAAACAACTATCTTCTAGCTAATACTGACGAAGTATTGAATTACTAGTATATTAGCGTGCCCAGATTAGGGCAGCAATATACAGAAAGTAGGTATTTTCATAATAAATAAGAAAGTGTGTAAGTTGTGATTTGCATTATACCTAAATAATATTCTCTAATCATGATAAAAGTAAATAAATCAAAATAATCGATTGTAAATATGTAAAATATAAAAAAAGGTGAAAACTTGAGGCCAATTGATTGATCATTTTTGAAAAATAATTAACGTAATCTAAACGTAATTACTTTCGTTAACATAACCTGTTTGTTATGAATAGCTCCCTACTGAGAAGTACCTAATCTTTGTTAATTACATTTTTTTTTCAGAGTTTTTCAACTGATACGTGATATACACAATGAGTGTCAATATCACATACAATTATTTAGCTTACTTTTTCAGAATTTTACTTGACTATTTCCTGTATTCCTACAATTACTCTACCTATATTGCCGCATTGTCATACGTATATTATAATGACAATGCATAGTCATTGTTCATCCCTGAACTAGCTTCATCTGATAATGTAATAAAATTGTAGTATCTGTCTGTATTATGTTCTTTCAGGCAGGAGGAGTCTGGCCTATCTACAAATTGTTGTTTACATTATTTCTCACTTTAAACTATACTTTATAATCAGGGCCCCAACAGGGGAGGGGGGGGTAGGTCCAGTAGGTACCGTGGTACCAGGGCCCGACCACTTAGAGGTCCGAATAAACTAGGAAACGCAATGCAAAAATATTAAACTAATTAAAATTTGGGTACAGGTAGTGTAGTTATAATGAAAGGGGCCGGGGCCGGGGCCCATGATTTGATGTGAGTGCCTGTTAATAAAATAAGTCTATGAACTGAAAATTGACAAAACTTTGATGCACCGACCATTCGAACCGTAACTAAGATAATATATAAACATATATAAACATTTATTTATTACGGCACTTGTCCCTTTTATAGACAAGAGAATGGGATAACTCTGAAAACAACCTATTTAGCAGCGTTAACAAATTTAAGAGCTAAAGCTCCATATACTTTATAACTTTCACCCAAACTAAATCTAAGAGCATATTATATATGTATAATTTTCTGAAAAGGCATAAATAAAATCAAGAGTATCGAAATCAAACGCAGTTTAATCTTTTATTGCAATTAAGCCGCGAACGTAATTCGACAATTTCTCCTACATTCCTAAACCGATTAAAATAATTTTTTGATAAGCTTTTATAGGCAACTTTATAGAATGGTACTAGCCTATTGAAAACTAAAGAAAGAAAAACATTTTTTTCTTGTGTGAAAAACAAAAAAAAAATATATTTTTTGTTGACTTCAATATCCCAATATCATTCTATCAAGTATTTTCTAAAAGCCTGTCAAAGTATTTTCTCAATCGGTTCATAGGAGAACTTGTCGAATTACGAAATCATTTTTTTAAGCCACACCGCCACCCTTAAAGCAATTGTACAAATTCAACAAAATATATTAACGTTGAGATCCAACGTTACCGTATGTAACAGTTCATACAAAATAAGGTAATAAATTATATTTTTAAATCATACTACCTATTACACTATTTCATAATATAATATTTAGAATCAAAAGATTGTAAATAAATTGACATTTTTATTAGATGAAATTAATATTTTACTCGTTTATTGTTTTGTAATATACATTTTTGTGATTTTAAGAATTTTTGAGGGAAACGATTATTATATTATTTACCTACGATCACTACTGTAACTAGTCAAAAACACACTATCTGACATCTATGTAAGTTGAACTTTACATATTGTAAACAAATCGCACTGTAAACAAACCGCACGGTAAACAAAACGCACGGGACACGCAATTATCGGTGGCTTATATCGCTGACGCGGAGTTTAAAAAAACAAATGCGCCTACGTAATTTTCAAACGCTGTCAAAACTGACATAATATTTGTTGAATAATATTGTTGACAACTATATCAGGATTTTACTAAATAAATAAATGAATATGATCGTAGGTAATAGTATATTACGTAATGAGAATTGTAAGAAGCATATTACGCACGAATGGAAAAGTTACGCACGATGCCGCGTAGCGGCGAGTGCGTATTTCCATGAGTGCGTAATTGCTTTACAACTCGAATTATGTACTATACTTTACCTACGATCATATTTATTTATTTATTTAGTAAAATCTGAATTTAGTTTACTAGTCAACAATGTCATTCAACAAATATTATGTCAGTTTTGACAGCGTTTGAAAATTACGTAGGCCCATTTGTTTTTTTTAAACCCCGCGTCAGCGATATAAGCCACCTATAATTGGGTGTCCCGTGCGTTTTGATTACCGTGCGATTTGTTTACAGTGCGTTTTGTTTACAATACGTAAAATTCAACTTACATGAATGGCAGGTAGTGTGTTTTTTACTAATTACAGTAGTGATCGTAGGTAAAGTATAGTACATAATTCGAGTTGTAAAGCAATTACGCACTCATGAAAATAACTTTTCCATTCGTGCGTAATATGCTTCTTACAACACTCATTACGTAATATACTATTTTGTACGACATGCTTTGAAATTAGCCGAACTGTCAATAATAAATGTCAGTTACTATTGGTATGTCATATACACAAATTCACACTGTATTTTACAATAACTAAAATTGATATTCTAATTACATGTTTTCATAAGTGATTTATCACCACTGAATAATAAATAATTAATTTGTTTCTTTTTTAATCAACCTCATCTACTTGTCTTTTTTTTTCAAATAATTTTCTAGACCTCAATTGAAACTAAATATAGAATATGATGAGTCAACATCAATAACAATTTTTAGTTCACTCTGAGAATTATTTCTCATCTTATTTCCTCTATTTCTGCAATTACACCACGAATATCGCACGTATGTGATACGTTTCAAAAAGACAAGCAACACAATGGCCTATTTTTACAGAGTGCGTTAGCAATCCTAAATGTATTAACAACACAGTGAGTATCTAAAGAAAAAGTGTCTTCTCCATATATACGGTGCCAGAACGCATATACATATCGGGAATATATAGGGAGCCACTTGCTCACATTAAATGCGGAAAATATTGGGTGCGAGAACGTCAATTTAGTTTTCGGTGCCACTTGGTGATTTTACGCGTATATATATATATATATATATATATATATATATATATATATATATATATATATATATATATATATATATATATATATATATATATATATATATATATATATATATATATATATATATATATATATATATATATATATATATATATATATATATATATATATATATATATATATATATATATATATATATATATATATTATATATATATATACATGAGCAACTGGGCGAGTACTCATTGACGAACTGTAACTGTAACTGTACATATAGTTCTTTCAAATTAGTTAGTGAATGCAGACCCATATAAGATATTCAATCATTGTAGTTAACAAGACTGTATAACAAATTATTAGAAGAAACTTTTACTAATCTTAATATTGATGAGACGAGTGACGTAGAATATTTTAAACCTATAGCAACGTAATCTACGTTTATTAAATTATAGACTATCTTGCTGATAAAGAAAATGCTAAAAATTATTTAGAATACCAAATAAGAAAAGGGAGGTACTTACGGTTAATCTTTTTTGCCATTTGCAAAATTAAATCAGTTCTTCCAGAAACCATATATCCAAATTTCACACACTACGAATCCCCGCTCTCAGGGAGTGGCATTTAAAAAATATATATGTTTATTGGAGCTAAAATAGAATCAAATTTTAAGAAGAGTAGGTTCTATGCAATTTTTCACATAAATTGATAGTTTTACTTCCACGTCCAGTGGAAGTATATAACGACAAAAATTTTTTTTTAAATTTTTATTGTCCAAATAGGCTTAAAATGTCATGAAACGTCGAAATTTTAAGTTTGAGCGAAAAAAAATATTTTTTATCTGTCTGTCGGTCTGTTTGTGCGCACGTTTACTCTGGAACCCTTTAAGATATTGACTTGAAATTTGGTACACATATGTCCTTCAACGAGATCTAGAACCAGATTATATTTTCATCTTGTTCCGTCGTAGAGTTGGGGGATAAATTGGAGTAAATTTGGGGTAAATAGGTCAATCAAGCAGGTAAGAGTCCATAAAATTGGTATTTAGTATATACAAGAGAAGCTAAGGTCTCAAAAACATGTTTGGCATTAGCCACCCCCATTACCACCCCCCATCCTCTTATTAAAGGGGATGAAAAAAAATTGTGATTTAGTGTACCTATCTATGCACAGGAACCAGAAACCTCAAAATATTTTTTACTTCATCCATACCCCCCACCCCACTACCGATGTGGGGTATCGTTTTATGGGTTTTTGGGGTAGAGGATTTCAAATATTCTATTATTAAAGTTCCATAAACAATTATTTTCACATACAGAATTTTTTTCGCTGTGAGTGACTTGGATAGAGAATCTGGATGTGGAAGTAGTGATTCCTTGGGCAGCGGTTTTTAAGTTATAACGACTTCAAAATTGCGATTAGCTTAAAAAAAAGGCGTATTTCCAAACGGCTTTCGTCAAATATCTCGAAAAGTATTACTTTATCGAAAAAATGTTAGACCAATTACCGAAAGTACAAACTGGAATTTAATTATATTTTTTGTTTATTGATGTAGGATTAATAGTTTCGGAGATATTTAAGTTTATATTTGGCATCCAAGTGTTTCAAAATTACCTTTAAAGTTTAAAATGCATTTTTTTCTAAAGCAAGTGCTTTAAATGAGCAAAAAAATTTGAGCATCTAGATAATGCTACATCTTAACGAAAAACTGTATTTGAGATAATTTTTTTAAATTACTGGCTAATTAAAGTAATAAAATGGCGACCATTTTATATAAAAAAATATAAATACGCATATTTTTCCGTCATAACTTTTTTATTTCTAATGCTACAGGAACGAAAAAAAAATAATTTGAAAGCACAACTAATTTTCTTTAATTTCATTTGTTAGCTTGCGTGACGTAGGTGTCACAATTTCTGAGATATTTAACATTTAAACTGCATTTTTCGTCTTACAAACGTTCGGACGCCATTTTTAAACTTTCATATCTCCGAAACTATCAAATCTATGTAAATAAATAAACAAGCGAAATTCATTATCAGTTTATGAGCTTTATTTTTGGTCTCTACCCATTTTTCAATAAAACTAATATTTGGAAAAGAAAAAAAAAATTACGTTTTATCGAAAATATAGTTTAAACTGTATATTTTTTATAAGCAAGTGCTGTATACAAACCAACAAAATTGAACATCTACGTCATGCTATATATTAACGAGAAACAGTGTTTGAAATTACTTTTTTTTTAATTACCGGCTAATTACAGTAACAAAATGGCGACGTTGTTATTAAAAAAATGTGTAGACGCACATTGCTTCGGTCATAACTTCTTTGTTTCTTATGCTACAGAAACAAATAAAAAAACAGTTGAAAGCATAATTAATACAACCTATTATTCTACCTATTACTACAGTTTCTGAGATATTTAACTCTGTAATATTTTTTCGATAAAGTAATACTTTTCGAGATACTTGACGAAAGCCGTTTGGAAATATCTACCTTTTTTTTTTTAAGCTAAAATCGCAATTTTGAAGTCGTTATAACTTAAAAACTATCAATTTATGTGAAAAATTGCATAGAACCTTTTCTTCTTAAAATTTGATTCTACTTCCAATAAATATATATTTTTTTAAGTGCCACCGAGTGAGAATACTCCAATACAATAACAAAATTGTGACATTTTATAAAAAAAAAAATGTGAATAGACACATTGTTTCGGCCATAATTTCTTTATGTTTATGATACAGAAACAAACAAAAAATCATTGCAAAAGTTGATTAATTATTTTTGATTCTGTTCCTTGGAGATTTTTATGGAAGTTTCATAGTTTCTAAGATATTCAACATTTAAACTAAATACTTCATCCAATAATCTTTCCGATACCATCTATAAACTAAAAAATCTCCGGAACGATTAATTCTACGTAAATATTAAATAAATACAAATTAATTTTCAGTTTATGGGCTTTATTTTTGATGTCTATAATTTTTTCGCTTAAACCAATATTTATTGAGAAAAAAAATTACGTTTTCTAGAAAGTCCGTTTATAGTTTATAATACAATTTTTATTTGAAGAAAATGCTGTAAACGGACGAAAAAACAGTATATGATAATATATTTTTTTAATTACTGACTAAGTACTTACATTTAAAAAATAGCGACGTTTTTATTAAAAAAAAAATGTAAGGAAGCTAATTGTTTCTGTCATAACTTCTTTGTTTTTTATGGTAAGTATAGAAATAGTCAAGAAATCATTTTAAAGCCTAATCGTTAGTATTTCATTACGGTTGTTAGCATTTCTGATGTAAGTGCTATATTCTGAGATAAATTTTTAATTAAATACTTCATTTTATAGGACGCCATCTTTATACTTCTATATTTCCGAAACCATTAATTTTACAGAAATTAGGACGATATTCATCTCCAATTTAGTAGCGTTCATATTTGTCTCTGGCATGTTTTGGCTCAAAATGCGAATTATTTGACGAAAATCGTGTTGCAATACCTCTTTTTTTAAGTAAATGTCCCAATTTTCAAGTCGTTATAAACTTAAAGACTATCAATTTAAATAAGAAGTCGTATAGAACTTTTTCTTCTCAAAATTTAATTGTCTTTCAGCTCCAATGGGGGTGGCATCTACCCCCCATAGATTAGCAAGCCTCCGCAAAATATAGAAACTTTTCTTTTGATGCATTTAATCAAATATAATTCAGGAAAAAATGAATAATTTTTATTTTTAGAAAAGAACAACCAAATTTGATATCTGGATATAACTTCACATTATAAGCAACTTCTTTAAATAACATTTTTCGGTTGTTTACTCTTGAGGTAATTTCAAAAAAATATATAATTTTCGACCTAAGCGCCAGGACTAACACACATTTCTGCAGTCCTTTTTTCGTTTGAGAATAGGCACGAACTTTTATCAACAGTAAAATCACAAGAGCTTTTTTTTTATCGGATAAATTTCCCTTTGTAACGAAATAATTTTGCCAATCAGTGATTTTATGAGAAAAACTGACACGAAAAAATCGCGAGACCGGAGGTCGAGCGATTTTGTCAAATGTCAGTTTTTCGAGCAAAATTACTGATTGGCAAAATTTTGAGTTAAAAAGAAATTTATCCATAAAAGAAAAGCTCGAGTGATTTTTGGCAAGATAAATTAACGACAGAATATGTGAACGAACAACAACAATTAAAAATAATTATAATTTTCTCAAAACGACTCATATCGTACAGTGTTTCCACAAGACTTAAAAATTATAGCCGACAGTACAGATTTTAAAATGACGTGCAACTACTAGATATACTCTACTTTTGAGGATCAGGCATTTTTATCGTGATAAAAAACGATGCACCTTTTTTATCCCTGTCAAAGTGACAAAATGTAACTGTCAATAGACTTTTTTATATAGGAGTTAATTTATCAAAAATAAAATTTTTCAAAAAGTCAATAACAATAGTCATATGGTGCAGACTTTTTGACGGACACTGTATAAAATGCGCAAATTCATAGTTTTATAATTTTGTAATTTTTACATATGTGAATGGGTTATAAGGACGATGGACAAAAAGACGCGTTTTCATTGCCTAGAGAGTTCGTCGCGGTATCCTAATATACTATATAAGAGTATGAATCACATAAAAAAAGTGACCTTCATAACGTATTGACGACATCGTGAAACGAAGCGATCTAATTGTATTTGTAGTCAGGGAATATATTGGCCCTGCTTTGCGCCACCTGTGAGCCAAGTGCTAAAGTTCATTTATGACTTTTACATTATTAGTCTTACAAACCAACGCTTGCTTTATCGGCAATTTGTCTTATTTATTTTCAAAGAATTGGTTGTAGTAGTTCGAGGATTTTTCAAAAACTACTGAATAAAACATTGAAATTTAAATATCGATATGTTTCATATACTATAGCAGATGAGCTTAGACTAATATCAATAAGATAATATCTTTTTTATTATTTCAAAATTAGGTTCAAAGTTAGAGGAAGTTTAACAGCTTGACAAGAAAAAAATATTATTTTCGTGAGTTTGCAATAGTCCAGTACCATTCTATCGAGTTTTTTCTCAAAGCCTGTGAAATTTCTTTTTAATCAGTTCAGGGATTTAGAAGAAATCCTCGAACTACGAAGTCATGTTTTTAAGTAAATTTAACCTATAATTCCGGCGCCCTTAATGAAACTAAATAAAAACATATTTGAATAATAATTAGTTAACTAAAATTAATTTCAAAAATTAAAGTATACAGGTTGAGTTTTAAGTGCGTACTTAGGTTTAAACCAAGTATTCTTTGTATCTATAGAAATCCATTCAATACATTATTTTTTAAATTCCAAACAGATTTTTTTTGATTTTCAAAAAAATACGAAAATTTTTTTTTAGAACTGCTTATTACTCACAATAGTCTCTATTATTATTATCATTATTCATGCATTTGATTTACATTTTTTTGTTTGTTAAAAAATAATAAACAATGTCAGTCAATTATAGTCCACGTAATTTGTCTAGGGTCCAAATACACACTTAAAAAGTCAGTACGTTAATAATAAATTGTTACAGATCTCCTTCTGGTGATCTTAATGTGTTTTTTGATAGAATTGTGGATGTATTAAATAGTCTAGTTAAACCAAATATGAATGTTATTTTATGTGGAGATTTTAATCTTGATTCGTATAACAATTCAAAAGATTTTAATTCGTTGTGTCATATTTTAGCTTGTTTTAATTTAAAAAGTGTAGTAAAGTGGCCTACTCGAGTAACAGACACCACCCTAACTACTATTGATCATATTTCTATCAATTTTGGATCCGAGGGATTATGTTGTGTGTTCGATAATATTATATCTGATCATAGAACTGTTCTTTTCGATTTAAATATGGAAGAAATAGATAATAATAATAACATGAAAAACACGTCCTTCTTAAAAAGAAGTTTTAATGAAGGCGCTATCTTAAATTTTAGTAAGATGATTCAAAATGAACGATGGGAGAGTCTTTATAATATAACAGACGTTAATAAGGCATATACTTATTTTAACAACATTTTTATTTATTATTTTGAGATCTGTTTTCCACTAAAAAAATTCTACAATAACAAATCAGCAGACAAAATGTGGGTAAATGATGAGTTGAGAACCTCTAGTGCACATTTAAGGGATCTATTTGTTTTGCAAAAGAGTTATCCGGAATTATCTACTGTTTACAAGAGACGCAAAAAGATCCATCAGCTCTTAACGGAAAAAACTAAAAAAGCTTATTACCAAAATAAAATTGCAAATTCTGAACACCAATCTCAATCTGCTTGGAAAGTTATGTCCGAGTTATGTAATCGTAACAAAGACCATGATAATATAATAATAAACAAGGACGGGGTTCAGTGAAGTGAAGATCCTAAAGTAATTGCTTCATTATTCAATGATTTTTTTATTAAAACACCTAAAAATATAATTGATCAAATTCCGAAATTAAATAATTCGTCTTCCAATAATAATATTAATAATAAAATAAATGTACAAAACAATTCATTATTTCTTAATCCGTTTACCGCTGAAGAAATGTTAGATTTACTAACAAAAAAATTAAAAAACAAGAAATCATCTGGTACAGATGATGTTCCAATGTTTATAATTAAAAAAATAATTAATTTAATTATTGAACCAATTACGTATCTTGTAAACCTGTCCTTTGAATTGGGAATATTTCCTGATATCCTAAAAACTGGAAAAGTTGTACCTGTTTTCAAGAAAAGTGACCCAAATTGTTTAGAAAACTATAGACCGGTTACCGTGCCTTTAGGCTTTTCTAAAATATTTGAATATTGTTTTATGGATAGATTGTCGAAATATCTCGAAAAATATCAAATTTCGACTAAAAATCAGCACGGATTTCGCAGTGGAAAGTCAACTACTACAGCTGTGCATTCATTTTATGAGAAAATACTAAATTTTCTTGGTGTCGGCGAGTGTCCTGTTGGGATTTTTTGTGATCTCAGCAGGGCATTTGATTGCGTCGACCATCAGATATTAGTCTCCAAATTGAATAATTATGGGATAAGAGGAGTAGCACTAAGCTGGGTTCAAACTTTTCTTGAAAATAGGAAACAATGTGTTAGTATAAAATATAACAATAAGGATGGTTTTGACAGGGGTACTTCTGAATGGTCTTATTTGACCTTAGGAGTTCCACAAGGTTCTGTGTTAGGTCCTGCACTATTTTTACTATACGTAAATGAATTAGATTCCTTATCATTTAATACTCACTTTACGATGTATGCTGATGACACCTCTTTAATTGATTCAAATAAAATAAATGAATGCTTAGAACTCAATTGTAATAGTTTATTTAATATGCTAAGTGGATGGTTTTCTCAAAATTTATTATACTTTAACATAGAAAAAACTCAGGTGTTAAGATTTCATAACAATCAAAAACAGTGTAAACTGTTAAATTTTAGTATAAATGATACTCCTTTATGTACTGAATTTGAAACTGTCAAATTTTTAGGTTTACACTTAGATAAAAATCTGAACTGGAAAGTTCAATGTGAAGCTGTTGTTTCAAAGCTTGCCTCCATTACATATTTATTTAGGAATATAAGAACGGTGCTATGTACAGAACAACTTATTTGCTTATATTACGCACAAGTAGAATCTCGCTTACGATATGGTGTCTGCTTCTGGGGGAATTTCACTTTTGCGTCTCATGTTTTTATTGCCCAAAAACGTGTTTTAAGGTGTATTGCTGGGGTTTCAAATACTCATACTTGTAAGGAAATTTTTAAAAATTATAAAATTTTAACTCTAACAAGTGTATACATATTTGAAATGTGCACATGTCTTTAAAAATCAAGAAAATTTCATATTAAATAGCCAATATCACAGTGCAAATACGAGACAAAAAAACAATGTTCATATTCCCTTTGCTAAACAAAAAATAAAGTATAAATCTCCTTATTGTTTAGGGCCAAAATTTTTTAACTTGTTGCCGGACGAATTAAAACTTATTAGGAATGAGTGGTTGTTTAAAATTAAATTAAAATAATTTTTGTTAAATGAATGTTTTTATTCTATAACTGATTTCCTGTGTTTGTCTTAGTTTGTAAGTTGTGTAACTACCTCCATTTATTAAAAGGGACTAATATATGTATTACATTATTATTTATACTTTAAGTACTTAAGGAAAATGTTGACTATTCCTATACAAATGTATATTGTCTTAAAGGAAAATAAATGTTATTATTATTATTATATTATTTATTATATTATAAACAATTGCAAAAGTTATAAACAAATGAAGATTGAAAAAATAACGAGTTTCGTTTTCTGCAAATAACTCGAAAACTATTAATATTTAAGAAATTTTAATCAAATATTCTTAAAGAGGAAGAAATGTCCAATAAAAAAGTCCCAACTTCTGAAACTCTATCTCTATTATTAATGGTTTTAATTTAATGTTGAAAATAGAACTTCGTGAGACGAACACTAAGCCGTTACGATGCTCTGAAACCGGCCGTAATAAATAAAAATATTTTTTATGTTATTAAATATTAATTTAAAAATTTTAAAAAAATGGTATTATTTAGACACTTAAAGGAACAATATCCCGTCGGAAAAAAATTGTTTCACCGATTTTTCATAAAAAGAGCCTGTTGTTAATTAACAAATTTGTTTAGAGTTTACGTTTATATTTCAAGTTGGATAATTATTAAACAAAAGCCACTAAAATTATTTCGCTTTGTGGAGAACTTATGTCAACTATACTTTATGGGATTATGACATTTCGATGTTTTTAATTGTTATAGTCTATTAGTTATTAATTATTTAACTTAACAAAAAACTGAAAAATGAAAAAGAGAGAATGAAAAATTTGTTTATTAGTTTTAATTATTGTTTTTATATTCAAAAATACTATAAGATTACATAAACTTTAAATTTTTATTACTATTTGTTTAAACAAATTTTATAAACAAATAGATAAATTACGTATTTTTGAATTTTTTTTATATTATATTTACTCCTATTATGATTAAAAAAAAATAATATATTTTTTTAATTGTTTATAATCATTTTCTTTTCCTTTTTTCATTATTTAAACAAATTATTAAGAAAAAAATTTTATTTTTAAAATATATTATTTGCAATTCTCTACAAGGTGGAAAAAATAAAAAAAATTGTTAATTTATTTGTTTTTTTAATAAGCCATTTGCTTTTAACAATCGCCGAATATGTTTATGTTCTTTTTAGATAGAAAAAAAAATAGCAAAAATAACCGTATACATAATATACATGTCAAAAAAAAGAAAAATTTAAAATTCTATAACAAATATAACAAAAATTTTTTTAAGATGTTTATGCATGCAGTTATTTTTGTTATTCTTTTTTCTATCTAAAAAAAATATAAACATATTCGGCGATTGTTAGTAACAACTTGTTTATTAAATAAACAGATAATTTTTTCTTTTTTCCACCTTGCAGAGAATTGCAAATGATGAATTTTAAGACTAAAATTTTTTCTTAATAATTTGTTTAAATAATGAAAAAAGGAAAAAAATGTTATCAACAATCAAAAAAATTAAAATTTTTTTATAGCAAATAAAATGGTAAAAAACAAATAGCAATAAAAATTTAAAGTTTATGTAATCTTATAGTATTATTGAATATAAAAACACTAACAATAAAAAACCGCTGCCCAAGGAATCATTACTTCCATATCCAGATTTTCTATCCAAGTCACTCACAACGAAGAAATTTTGTATGTGGAAATAGTTGTTTATGGAACTTTAAATATAATATATATTTGAAATCCTCTACCCCAAAAACCCATAAAACGATACCCCACATCGGTAGTGGGGTCGGGGTGGTGATAGGGGGGTGGTAGTGGGGGTGGATGAAGTAAAAAAATATTTTGAGGTTTCTGGTTCTTGTGCACACACTAAATCGCAATTTTTCTTCTTTCCCTTTAATAATGTGGTGGGGATGGTAATGGGGGGTGGTAATGTCAAAACACGTACTCTATCCCTAAACCTAACCGTTTCAGAGATAGTTAACATTTTATAAAATGTCAAATATCTCTGAAGAAACGGCTGAGTTTAGGGATAGAATTTGCTATATATTCTCGACTAAGAATTTTTCGGTATTTTTCGAAAGCTTCTAAATATATAGGGTTAAATAAGCAAATTGGTGTCGATTTCCGGTATAAGCGGAAGTGTTAAATGCTTGTGATTATCTTTTTTGGATTGTCCATACTGACATTAGTAATTCCTTAAATTTTCCAAATTTTCTGGTGCGTACTTTTCCCTATATCGATCGATGCAGTTCCCGGTTCCCTGTATATTCTTTTGATTTTTTCAGTTTATCTTGGTATCGCAGGTGGCTTCGTATTTATTTAGGGGTATTTATGTGTGAGCAAATGTTTTTTGGTCATAAGTAGATCCTAATATGTTTTACTTTTGAGGAAATTTTGTTGAAATCGGATAAAAAACTAAAAAAGTTACTGTTTGCTAGTATCATTTTGGTTTCAATGAAAGTGAAATTTTCAACAGCAAAAAAAATTATTTATAGAATTTAACGTATTATATGCCGTAAACGAAATGCAAAAATTATTTGAAATTAAATAAAATCTTCAGATAAGTAACGTTTTATGCAATTTTCTCAGAAATAAATTTAATTAGATTATTATAAATATATACATAAAATAGATATAATAAATAAATATTTAATATTCTATCATTTACTAATTAAGAAAACACAAAAAAGATCCTCTTTTAGTCGTAGGACCAACCGTTCTTGAGAAAAATCGTTGTAATTAGTTTGATGGAGAACCGTTGAAAACACGATTTGAATAAAACATCTCGTAGTAGGCTTGCTTCAAGGTTTCAGGTAACAATTAAGTCAAATAGAGCCACAATAACCTCATTGTAATTAATTTTCATTGCCATTAGTTAATTGAAAAAAAAATGGTGGAATGCCAGTTTTCGGGTACCATCTTTAAAGGGTCGTAGCTCAATTAGGAAGCATTTGCGGACATATGTTTTTATGAACTTGTTTTCATAAATATGTGATTTTATCATAAAATGTCTGTATTGAAATAAAACTCATTTTTTTTCAAGTGTACCACTGACAGCTAACTAGTCTAGGAATCGTATTCTTTGAATAAATATATTTATAACAAACTGAAACACTTGATTCAATTTTTTTCTTAGCCACTCTTGCCAAATATTATTTTCCTACATCAAAAAGTTCTTAGATTTTAATCCAACCGGTAGACAGATTGACTGACTCCAATAATTTTATAATCTACCACTATTTATTTATTTATTTGGACAGCTCAGTTTTAAAAAAAATTATTTCAGTATTCAGCAACTTATAACTGTTTTTCATATTTAATAAGTTGTTTGGGTTTCAACTTAAAATAACACGATCACAACTCTTATAAAACAAAGTTGAGATGAAAACAAACACATTTAAATAACTTATTTATTTTAAAATGTAAAGAATTCGGCATATTCTTCGTATATACAGAAAAATGTTCCGAACATATTATTATTTTGAAGAAAACAAGGGCGAAGGCTTCAAATAATGGGGCTGCTAGTTAAATCTATTTTTTCAATAAATTGTACAATACCCAAAATTCTCGGTTTTTTCCCATTTACATCAGGCATTGGCCTAACAACCCTAATAAATTTTACCTGCTACTAATACTAGAATGAATAAGATCTATTCGAAATTATATTACGTTATTAATAGTTTTAATGTGTATTTGTACATTTTTTTATTCATATTACATTTTATTTTGATTTACAGAATGATGGAATGTCGTATCGATGGATACCAGTTAATATTAAAAATTATTTTTTATTTGTTGTGGGTGGTGAATAAATAACAACATTTTGGAAAATATGCCTTAAAAAGTACCTTCAGATGGAGTAATTTCAAAACTGTCTAAAAACCGCTGCCCAAGGAATCACTACTTCCACATCCAGATTCTCTATCCAAGTCACTCACAACGAAAAAACTTTGTACCTCGACCCTTCGACGGAACAAAATCAGATCTAATGTGTACCAAATGTCAAATCAAGAACTTAAACGGTTCCAGAGTAAACGCGTGCACAAAAAAGTTACAGGCAGACCGACAGACCGACAGACAGACAAACAGCAATTTCTTTCGCTCAAATCTTAAATCTCGACGTTTCATGACATTTTAAGCCTATTTGAACAATAAAAAATTTTTTAAATTTTTTTGTCGTTACTAGGTATAACTTCTACTGGATGTGGAAGTAATACGGGGAAAAGTATAGAAAATTTTATAAACTAGGAAATTTCTTTTGGAAAACGTCATTGCGATTATTAATAGGGACAAATATGCCAAAATTTTCATGAAAAAAAAAGTGAATAAAAGAAGTATTCTATAGATACATGGAATAGCATCTGCAGACATGACATAATTTGTCGGCGAAAAAACGCCAATGTTCTGGAGAAAAAAATTTCTTTTTTATTTTAGCCTGTTTTTTTAATATCCCAGGTTCTATTGATGGTAACAAGTAATGCAAAAACTAAATTGTTTAAAACAAATTTTCCTTAAAAAACTGCAGTGTGTAAGTTTTAACGAATTAGGTGAATTACAAAAAAATGAAAACCAAAGCATTCAGTTATTTTTCGCTCTTCTAAAATGACGCCTAAGGGAGTCTCTTGAATCGAAAAGATGATTATTAGATTATTTTTAGGTAATGCATCGTAAAGCAATGAAATTTGTGTCAAAATACTGAGTGTTTTAGATACTTTAAGATATTTTAAAAGTAGGTTTAAAAGAAAAAAGTCTGTAGTTATTTAAACGTGCTTTTTGAATTATTATAATTTATCAATATCTTGTACAAAAAAAAAATGTTTTTTTCGTCATGAAATCTAAAAACATGAAAAACAGAAAACACATCGATTTTTTCTTTTATACCCCCACAAAGCATTTTAAAAATAACTTTTCGATCGATCGATTCAAAAGCATTGTTTACGTACTTTTTTCCATGGTTTTATTATATTCAGAAATCTGTATGTATTTATGTATGTATGCATTTATACCGGGTGACACAGCCTATATTTCCTTTATTTTTTAACTTCTCCATTTGAAATTTGTTACCCGATCGAGCTGATCGGCTTTGGTTCTGATGACAATACAATATGGTATATCTAATATCGTCCTAAATTCAATATGGCGGATGCCCCAAGATGGCGGCTAACTTGTTTCTTCACAACTCCCTTGACATGGTTATCGAATAGATGGCGGCTTACCTTTTTTTTTTTTTTTTCGTCATAACCCCCTTAACATGGGTATCAAATGAAAAGGTCTGACGAGTAGAATACGATAAGCTACGTGACGAAGACTAAAAAGTTAGAAATAAATAAATTATAAAAAACTTTTTAAAAAACAATGGTTTTATTTTAAACCCAAATGTCTTTAAAAAATAGAAAATAGAAAATAGACGTAATATACTTGCGAGTTATGGTTAATAATCTGTTGTTATATTCCTGTACATTGAAAATAAAAATTGACAACTTGGTTGCTGTTACCAATACTTTTCAATGATTCAATAAGCTGATAAATTGTCAATTCTTAAAAATTGTTTTTAACAATAATAACGTAATAGGTATATCGAGAAATGTTTAAGATAGCGACTTAACTTTTTAATTTTTATGAAATTCTGTCCAAAATAAATTTATATTTCTATAAATATATAAAAAAAAATAATTTGCTAAACATTTAATATCTCCACGTACAGGGTGGACCAAATTAGATTTTCTAGATTTTTTTCTCTAAAACTATGGTAGATACATAAAAACCAATATAGGTGTCCTGAGCTTGATTTTCGAGAACAAACAATGGCGTAAACCGCGATCGTCTATCTTTTTCGACTACTGAGCTACAGGGCGTTTTTGAAAAATGGGCATTTTTAGGTGACCTCTATATCTCAATTACCAAGTGTCGAATCGAAAATCGAGTAAGACATTCTCAGGGCACTTTTCTGAGTAGAATTCGTTGCTGATAATAAGAAAATTATGCATGCCTCAGTTTTCGAGATATAGACATAACCTTTATTTTTTTAAATGAAATACCCTGTAAATTATTTCATTGTTCAATCATAACTTAAATTAGCTCTCCAACGATCTCTGCCATACTTTTCTCTAGAAAAAGTGGCTAATTTTTGAAAAATGAAGTATATTTTTGAGGAGGCCATGGAAAACTATTGACAACAATAACACTTCTTATAATATAAAATAATTTTGCCAAAAATAGTAAAAAATAAACTATAATCAATGTTCGAATTGTTTTCCATTGCCATCTATGCATATTTAATATCATTTTTAATATTTACTGAAAAAGCCATGATAAAGAAAAGAAAATCAAAATAATCGTAAATGTCAAAAACTAATTTGTGAGTTAATTGTGAGTGAGCATTGTTAAAAATAGTTCAGTTTAGTAATGGTAAAAAATATGATATGATTAAGCGTTTTATAAAATGCGGAGAAGATTCAAATTTAAATTCCGAGCATTTTGATAGGTAAGTTATAGACAGCAAAACTTTGTGCCGAATGTGCCGCCTAAAAAATATTTCTAGATATCCAGAAAAGAGACAGACAAACATAAAAATATTCAAAAGGTTTACAACAAAATTTAAAAGAATTTGGATCATTTGTAAAACCTCGAGCAAAAATATATAATAAAGCAGGTAGAGAAGCTGTAGAAAATATTGTTTTAGAAACTGTAAGAGAAAATCCTAATATATCGTCTCGCGAAATATAGGAAAATTTACCAATCCCAAAAACAACTGCGTTGCGTTGTTTAAAAAATAATAAATTCAAACCCTACAAAATTAGCATTAGTTACCATCTATATCCAAACGACTTTCAAAGGCGTCTAGATTTTGCCTGTGGTCTTTGCGTCAGTGCAATGAAGTTCCAGGATTTGATGGAACATTTATATGGACAGAAGAAGCCCATATAAGTAGTGCCGGAATTTTTAATCGGCATAATAACCACCAATTTCGATTGGTAAATTGTAAATTGTTTCATTATTCGATCATAACTTAAATTAGCTATCCAACGATATATTATATGTCATACTTATCTCTAGAAAAAGTGGTTAATTTTTCATGAAAATCTGCTACGTAGCCCCTACAGTTAATCGTCAAGGACGTGGATTTAGTGCATGGTGTGGTTTTATTGGATACCAAATAATAGGTCCTCATTTTTTTCACGGTAATTTGAATACCGAAAACTATATTAACATTCTACGACAAGAAATAGAGCCCTTTGTAGACAATATGTACAGACATATTGTCTACAATTATCTTACAGAAGATAATTTCGAAGATTAATTTACCAACACGATGGCGCCCCAGGTCCTACGTCAAATGAAACATGAAATTTTTAAATACTCAATATACGGAGGATTGGATAGGTGTCTATATATCAATGTCTAGTTTAGCTAAATTGATACCTAACAATCAATTTAGCTAACTGGACATTAATAAACAACAAATTAGTTTAGATATTATTTAATTTTTAGGAAATAATGGTCCTATTTTGTGGCCAGCTAGATCTTCAGATATAATCCCCGCCGAGTTTTGGCTTTGGGGTTATTTAAAAAATATTATATATAGGGAACGTTCTAATAACATAGAAGAATTGGAAAATAAAACATTAGCTGCGTTTCGGATAATAACTTCCATCATGATTGGAAATGCAACAAATACTGTAACAAGAAGGTGTCAAAAATGCATGGATGTCACAATTCGAACATTTATTGAAGTTTAATTTTTCCTATTTTTGGCAAAATTATTTTATATTGTAAGAAGTGTTGTTATTAATAGTTTTCCATGGCCTCCTCACAAATGTATTAAATTTTTCAAAAATTAACCACTTTTTCTAGAGATAAGTATGACATATAATATATCGCTGGATAGCTAATTTAAGTTAAGATCGAATAATGAAATAATTTAAAAAAACATCTCGAAAACTGAGGCATGCATAATTTTCTTATCAGCAACAGATTCTACATAAAAAAGAATGTGCTGCTCGATTTTCAATTGGACACTTGGTAATAGAGGTCATGCATAAAATGCCAATTTTTCAAAAACGCTCTGTATCTCAGTAGTGGATAAAAATAGACGATCGCGGTTTGCGCAGTTGTTTGTTTCTCCAAAATCGAGCCCAGGTTTTTGTCTATTTGCCATAGTTTTAGAGAAAACCTCAAATCCCATCTAATTTGGTCCACCCTGTATATGTATGATATTTTTATGTATCCGGATTATAGTGAATTATGGAAAACCATATAAAACATTATTAATTAGATTTACCTATTTGACTGAATCAAATGACATTATAAAATTGAAATTGAGCAGTATCCGTCACACAGAGTGATTGTTAACTCTTTTCTATTAACTGTTTTAGTATAATTTTAGTGCCATTGTTTTTTTGACATAAAAGATGTCGGACTTATTTAATATGCATCACTGTCTGTCTGTATAGTAAAAGCGAATTGTTCCGTATTCAAGCAAAATGTTATTCATCCATTTTGGAATATATAATTTATTCTCAAATGTTATTTTACTGACTAAAGAGTGTACTTCAATACGTACATTTTACACTTAAAATATCAAAAATTATTTTTCGAATTTGCTCTTAACAAATGTTTGATATTTTGCTACACATTCGTGTTTTAGGAATAGTTAAATTCAAAAATAAATATTTTAATAGGTTTGGTGGAACACTTTTGATACCTATGTGAAATTTTACTAACAAGTTTCAGTATAATACAAACAACACTTTTATCTAGTTTTTATAAAGGATGTGATAATGAGTATAACATTTTGCCGACTGTTTTTTTCAAGGACTGTACCTACTGAAGAAATCATAGTAAACTTTTGATTAACGTATGGCAAAATATCAAAATTTTGTGAAATAAAAAATTCTTGTAACTTTTTTATCATTGGAGATATCAAAAACTGTTAAGCACGCATATTTGTACGTATAATGTAAATATGGGCTGCTAGATTAAGCTGCAAATTTTTCTCATTTCGCTTGCTGTATTTAATTTTTTCCAATGAATATGTGATTATAAAATAAAATATCCGCATATGAAATAAAACCATGTAATTATACTACTGACAGCTGGTAGGTACTGACTTATTTGCTTGATCCATTTATGTGAAGTGGAATTAAAGCCTATCGTGTTATTTCAGTAAATATATATTTATAACAAATTGAAACACTTGATTCAGTTTCACGCAATTGATTTTTCCTTCGTCAGTGTTGCAACATATTATTTTCCTATATCAACAAGTTCTCAGATTTTAATCCAATAGATAGACAGACTGACTGTCCCCAAAAAACTTCATAACATTGTAGTCTACCACTATTTAATTAAATTTTTTATATTTCAGTATTCAGCAACTTATAAGTGTTTTTCATATTTAATAAGTTGTTTGAGTTTTAATTTAGATAACACGATCATAACTTTTAACACAAAATTAAGATGAAAGCAGACAAACACATAACTTTTTTTTTTCAAAAATTAAAGTAATTCTGCATATTCTACGTATATACAAAATATATTCAGACATATTACCATTTTGCAGAAAAGGTCCACAGGTTCTATTGATGAAATCAGATATAATACAAAAACC
Organism: Rutpela maculata; assembly: GCA_936432065.2. Classification (NCBI taxonomy): domain Eukaryota; kingdom Metazoa; phylum Arthropoda; class Insecta; order Coleoptera; family Cerambycidae; genus Rutpela; species Rutpela maculata. Next base: position 58,522,363 of record OW386293.2, read on the forward strand.
AAATTGTTTAAAAAAATGTTACTTAAAAAACTGCACTGTGTAGGTTTTAACGATTTAGGTGAATTTCATAACCTCAACAAAAGCAAACCAAAGCGTCCAGTAATTTTTAGCTTTTCTAAAATGACGGCTAAAGGATTCTCTTGAATCAAAAAGTTGATTATTTAATTCTTTTAATTAGAAAACAAATTATTCATTGAGCACCCCACACATTTATATTTAGTTATTTAGAACCAGTAATTTTGTGATTTCATTACTTAGTAAAGGCACTGAATGATAATTACTTTTTAATTTTTAATTGTAATAAAAGCGTGTCCTTTAGTTTTTTTCACTATAAATTGGTTTTTTATATTTTAGTCTTTTCACATACGTCTAATAATGTAAGAAATATGTGTACCATGGTCCAGACGGCAGAAATAAAATTTCTACATCACGCAATTTACCCTTTCCCCGGGTAAATTGCGCATCCATAGTACTAGAAGAAATTCATTCCTTCTTGATATTTTGACTTCAAGCATTTTACAGCAAAAATATTTTAATTATAGTACAAATTCACTCCCTACTGATGAGAAATGCATAACGCGCCCTTAGAAGTTTCACTTCAAAGAGTTGCCTCTACCTTTATCTTTATTCCCTCTTGATATACTTTACTAATACGCTCTTTCTATTTCGAAAGATAAAATGTTTACATACATTACTATTATTATTATTTCCTTTCCTCATCAAGCTTTTCAAAGTCCAATACTATAATACTGCATTGTCACCGGTCTTAAATAAATTTGCAAAGTTTCAAACTAATACGGCATTTAAAAGTGACTGAAAATTTAATTGCAAGCTTTGTTTACATATATTAACATACAAGTCAAGATAATAAAATTGGGTTAAAAAATTAAAATTGTATCACATGGAGAACTTCACTTCCCTTATAATATTGAATATTATAGTATATTTTTAATTTCAATAGATTTTGTTTATCATAATACCAATTGTCTCTGGGTAATGTATTCAAGACCTAGAAAACTATAGAAAATTGTGCAATATTGTCTGGACGCCAAAATACTATTCCTTACATGCAACTATTCGACTTCCATAAAAGGACCCCACAATAATCTTATGGAAATTGGGTTTCGGTCAAATCGTCTGAATTTTGGATATGTTTTAGGTTTCGTCATCCCAAGCAAAAGTCTTAATGGGCACAAAGCTGGAAAATCAATACTTTGGCTGCTACGGAGCTTGAAAGCTCCAAAGCTCCACCACAGATTTATTTATTCGTGCTTATAGATTTTTAAATAACTTATTTTTTGGATTTTAATATCTAGGTTTATGTTTTTGAGGTTGCTGAATTCAAATCCGATATCAAATTGTCCAAATTGACACTTGACAGCTGTCAATTAGCTGTCAAAGTACCTTAACAAAGTGCAAATCTTATTTTTATGTTATGAGGGGAAAGGGCTTTCCCCTCCCGGGTGCGCTAGGGCTGCCGGTTCGGTTTTGCACCCCCAGCTGGAGTAAGTGGTGGCGCTATTCACCAAAGGCTAGGTGGATAACGGTTAGCCCCTCCTGCTTATTTATTATTATTATTATTATTTATTTATTTATTTATTTATTTATTTATTTATTTATTTATTTATTTATTTATTTATTTGTTAAAAACCAGTCACCCTTCTCTGTGGCTCCGACCCTCACAGAGGGGAGCTGGTAGTACCGGCAGCCACTTCCCACACCCGTGGGGTAAGTGACTACTGGGTCCGGGAATCGTGTGCCCTGAGCAGACGTAATGAACCGAGGATGACGGCCTTCTGCATTCTGCCGGCTAAGACCTCTGCCGAATTTCGGCATGCCGGTATGATCTTAAGTTCCGAAAGCAGTGTGTGTCTCGTTCCACCAGTACCATTATCTTAACAGTATGGTCTGGATACAGTCTGCGGAGTTCGAAGAGCAGATCTCGATATTTTGTCCGTTTTTCCTCCTCCTTCAAGACAATGTTGTTCTCCGCGGGAGCCGAGAACTCCACGACAAACATTGTCTTGAGTTGATGGTCGAGGAGTACTACGTCAGGCTTGTTGGCTTGTATTTGCCTGACGGTGGGAAAAGAGTAGTTCCAACAAATTAGACACTTCTCATTTCCCACAACGGACTCAATATCCCCCGGAGCGTAAGGCAGCACTGGTGTTTCGTCTATCCCATACGAGTGACTTAAATGGTAATAAAGCACTCGTAATGCTCCGTCGTGCCTTTGGATATAGGCCGAGACTGCATATGTCGGGCGAGCCGACAGCAAGTGCATAGGAGTCTCTGGAGCCCTGCGGCAGGCCCTGCAGCTGACATCAGGGACCTCTATGCCCATGACACGACTACGATAGACGAGGGTGTTAAATACACCATCCTGGCAAGCCATTATGAATCCCTCGGTCTCAGACTTCAGCCCGGCTGTCCTTAAGAAGGCAAAGGTCAGCCTTTCGGATAAGCCAAGGTTCTCTATATTTTTATAGAAAACTCCATGCATTGGCTTATCCGTGTGAAGCTGCAGAAAGATGCTGTGTTCTGCAGCTTTAATTTGGGCTTTTCGTCGAGCAGGTTCTAACTCGGTGACAGAGTCGGGATTAACCCGCTCGACGTCGAAGGAGAGACCAAGTTCATCGGCTGCTCTCTGTGCTGCCTTAAACAAAAATGCTCCTATTCCTGCACTTTCATGGTCCCGGACCATGCAGAGGAGGGGATCCGAACTTCTGATAACCTTACAGGCTCCATCCAGAACCATCCTATTATGGAGACTCTCCAAACTCAAGAGTCCACGGCCTCCCCGATGTCGTGGGAGGTATAGCCGTGGAACGGACGATTTAGGATGCAAACTTCTATTGAGATGCATCTTCTTGCGGGTTCCTACGTCGAGTTGACGCAACTCCTCTCGAGTCCATTTCACTACTCCAAAGGAGTAGAGTAGGATCGGAACGGCAAGCATGTTGGTAGCAGACACCTTGTTCTTCCCCGACAGTTCTGAGGACCAGATCTGTCGGAGTCGGTGCTGATACTTGCCGCGGAGAGCGTTTTTCACTACACCCACTTCTTGGGTGGAGCGTTGCTCGACACCCAAGTAAGTGTACGACTCTCCGGCATCTAGATGATGTAAGATGCTTCCGTCCACGAGTTGCGCGTCCTCTCCGTAGTTCCTGCATCGTCCTCTCTTGAGATGGACCAGTGCACATTTGTCCAGCCCGAACTCCATACCGACAGCCTGCGTGTACTCCTGTACCACTCTGAGGGACTGGTGTAGGTCCCTCTCTCCGGAGGCATACAGTTTAAGGTCATCCATGTAAAACAGATGGGTGACCTTATGCCTCCTATCGCCGGGGGTACCGCAGTTGTATCCACGGGTTTTCCGGAGCGAAACGGATAATGGCAGTAATGAGATGCAAAATAGAAGGGGGCTGAGGGAGTCTCCCTGAAATACTCCCCTTCTGAATGTTACCGACTCCGTCTGGACTCTATCATTACCCGATGTAATGGTAAAGCGAGTCCTCCAGAGCGGCATCAGTTCTTCGATGCATCTCACTACGGGACCGGGTACCGCAAGACATCGGAGCAAGTGAACAATAAGCTCATGTGATGTCATATCAAATGCCTTGCGGTAGTCGATCCAGGCCATGGAGAGGTTCCGCTTATACTGCACGGAGTCCTGCGTGACACATCTGTCAATCAACAGGTTCTTCTTGCAGCCAGCGACACCTCTCTTCGACCCTCGTTGCTCATATATCCGTTCGTAAACCGGTTCAACTGCGTGGAGCACTCGCATGTACAAGATGCGCGTAAACACCTTAACATGCGTTTAAACAGGTTATCGGTCGGTAGTTTCTTGGGTTGGACAAATCTCCGTTCTTAGGGATCAGCACTGTCCGCCCTTCAACCACCCAAGAAGAAATTTGCTGCTCCCCATTTAGCCAGGCATTAAAAATTCTGGCCAAATGGTGGTGGGTGCTCGATAACTTTTTCCACCAAAAGTTATTTATCCCATCGGGACCTGGAGCAGCAAAGTTCTTAGAGCCCTCGAGAGCTCTTCGAACCTCTTCTGGAGTTATTGGTTGGCACATTTCCTGTGGTTGTTGAAACCTTTGACAAAAGGTTTCAAAGTGTGCAAGGGCCGGAGAGTCTCGGTTGAGTGGAAGCTTCTCCTCGTAAAGCGTTTTCCAGAAATTTTCCTCCTGATCAACAGTCGGCGGATTCTCTGCAACACGCAGAGGCGGTTCGAAAAGGCGCGAGGGCTTTTGGCGGAAGAGTTTATTTTCCGCCAGCCCCCTCGCCCGCCTCACTAGTGATATTTTACAAACCACTAGCATCCGTATCCTGTCGAGACAGTGCTGTTTGGTGGTTCGCAGCACTGCCTCATTGAGTGTGTGATGGACGCGTCTTAAGTTGGCGGCTATTCGACGCACTTTAGGCGAAACGGCCTATTGGCCGCCATGTAGTCCATCACACATTGGATACGGGATGCGTGTTGCCTCGCCGACCGGATCTTGGCTTCCATCTTTTGTATGCGCCGCTCCGCCCTCTCCTGTGGGGAGGCAGTATTACGCCTCTCCGTCCGAGAAAAGCGTTGAACAGCGGCATACACGGCACAGTTAATGTGCCAGATGTCAGCCCGTTCTGGTAGCGCATCACGAAGTTCTTCATCCACTCTGGCCAGGTCTTGTGGCCTGGGGGCTTTTATGTGATGTAGCCCCCGTCTGGTACTGAGGCCCTCTGGTACTGGTGGAACAGGTAGAACCACTTCCTCAACCGGTGAATGCGGCGGTCTTTCGGCCACCTCATTCACCGGTCCAGAAGCAGCTCTCACGTAGCCCCTTCTACGAAGATGAGATACATAGTCACGCAGATTTTGTGGCGTGAAGGCGCCATGCTCTGGATGCCTGTCACACCACAGAGCATGCATCCGCCCCATGTATCCCCTTCGTGCGGGCTCACTGCTTTCGTAGCATTGCAGAAGGTCGTCCCTTAGCTCATCCGTCCACTCAAAGCGTCCTTGTCCATAGCGTTCGTCATCAACGGGCGCTCCATCCGGTTGGGCCCCACCACCTATCCGGACGAGGTCGATTGTGGGGGCCCTCTCTTCGGTTTACTGGAACCAGAAGTCAGGGCTTGTGGGTGGTTAGCCCAACAAGCCCACGACCGACACCAGAGGGGAATGAGCTTTCCCCTCCCGGGTGCACTAGGGCTGCCGGTTCGGTTTTGCACCCCCAGCTGGAGTAAGTGTTGGCGCTACTCACCAAAGGCTTGATAGATGAAAGTCAGCCCCTCCTGCTTATTTATTATTATTATTATTCTATAAAAGCCAGTCACCCTTTATACTCTGTGGCTCCGACACTCACAGAGGGGAGCTGGTAGTACCGGCAGCCACTCCCCACGTCCGTGGGGTGAGTGAGTACTGAGTCCGAGAATCGTGTGCCCTCAGTAGACGTAATGAGCCGAGGATAATGGCCTTCTGCATCCTGCCGGCTAAGATCTCTGCCGAATTTCGTCATGCCGGTATGATCTTTAGTTCTGAAAGCAGTGTGTGTCTCGTTCCACCGAGGGCTCCTATGATCAGGACCACTAGCTTAACAGTATGGCCAGGGTAAAGCCTGCGGAGCTCGAAGAGCAAATCTCGATATTTCGTCCGTTTTTCCTCCTCCTTCAAGACAATGTTATTTTCCGCGGAAGCCGGGAACTCCACGACAAACATTGTCTTGAGTTGGTGGTCGAGGAGGACCATGTCAGGCTTATTAGCTTGTATTTGCCTGACGGTGGAAAACGAGTAGTTCCAATAAATTAGACACTTCTCATTTCCCACAACGGACTCAATATCCCCCGGAGCGTAAGGCAGCACTGGTGTTTCGTCTATCCCATACGAGTGCCTTAGATGGTAATAAGGCACTCGTAATGCTCCGTCGTGTCTTTGGATATAGGCCGAGACTGCATATGTCGGGCAAGTCGACAACAAGTGCATAAGAGTCTCTGGCGCCCTGCGGCAGGCCCTGCAGCTGACATCAGGGACCTCTATACCCATGACACGACTACGATAGACGAGGGTGTTGAATACACCATCCTGGCAAGCCATTATGAATCCCTCGGTCTCAGACTTCAGCCCAGCTGACCTTAAGAAGGCAAAGGTCAGCCTTTCGGATAAGCCAAGGTTTTCTATATTTTTATAGAAAACTCCATGCATTGGCTTATCCGTGTGAAGCTGCAGAAAGATGTTGTGTTCTGCAGCATTAATTTGGGCTTTTCGTCGAGCAGGTTCCAACTCGGTGACAGAGTCGGGATTTACCCGCTCGACGTCGAAGGAGAGACCAAGTTCATCGGCTGCTCTCTGTGCTGCCTTAAACAAAAAGGCTCCTATTCCTGCACTTTCATGGTCTCGGACCATGCAGATTATTATTATTATTATTATTATTTTTTTTTTTCCAATCCAGTCGCCCTTCTCTCTGCCTCCGATACCAGAGAGGGTACGCTGGTAATACCAGTGACCACTCCCTACGCCGTAGAGTTAGTGATCACTGGGTCCGCGAATCGTGTGCTCTGAGCAGGCGTAACGAACCAAGGATAACGGCCTTCTGCATTCTTCCGGCTAAGATTTCTGCCGACTCTCGGCATGCCGGTATCGTCTTCAATTCCGAAAGCAGTGTACGCCTCACCCCACCTAGGCATCCTATGATAAGAACCACTAGTTTAACAGTGTGGTCCGGATAGAGTCTACGGAGTTCGAAGAGAAGATCTCGATATTTAGTCCGTTTTTCCTCCTCTTTTAGAACAATGTTTGTTTCCCCTGGGGCGGAGAATTCAATAACAAACATTGTCCTGAGTTGGTGGTCGAGGAGGACTACATCAGGTTTATTGGCCTGTATTTGCCTAAGGGTGGGAAACGAGTAGTTCCAATAAATTAGGCACCGCTCATTCCCCACTACGGACTCAATATCTCCCGGAGCGTAAGGCAGCACTGGTGTCTCGTCTATCCCATATGTGTGCCGCAGATGATAGTACAGCACACGTAATGCTCCATCATGTCTGTGAATATAGGCCCAGACAGCGTATGTCGGACATGCCGACAACAGGTGCATAAGTGTCTCCGGCGCTCTTCGGCAGGTCCTGCAGTTTACGTCAGGGACCTCTATACCCAAGACATGACTTCGATAGACGAGTGTGTTAAAGACACCATCCTGGCAAGCTATAATGAACCCTTCGGTCTCAGACTTCAGCCCAGCTGACCTTAGGAAAGCAAAGGTCAGCTTCTCAGATAAGCCCCTCTCTTCAATGTTCTTGTAGAAGACTCCATGCAAGGGCTTATCTTTATGCAGTTGCAGAAATTTCCTTTGCTCTGCTGCTTTTGTATGGGCTTTCAGCTGGGCGGGTTCCAGCTCGGTGACAGAGCTCGGGTTTATCCGCCCAGTATCGAAGTCGAGACCAAGTTCACCGGCTGCTCTTTGTGCTGCCTTAAATAAGAACGCTCCTATCCCTGCATTTTCATGGTCGCGAACCATGCAGAGAAGGGGATCCGAACTCTTGATGATCTTATTATTATTATTTTTTTTTTTTTTTTTTTAGCTAGCTAAAAACCAGTCACCCTTCTCTGTGGCTCCTACCCTCACAGAGGGGAGCTGGTAGTACCGGTAGCCACTCCCCACGCCCGTGGGGTGAGTGACTACTGGGTCCGTGAATCGTGTGCCCTGAGCAGACGTAATGAACCGAGAATGACGGCCTTCTGCATTCTGCCGGCTAAGACCTCTGCCGAGTTTCGGCATGCCGGTATGATCTTAAGTTCCGAAAGCAGTGTGTGTCTCGTTCCACCGAGGGCTCCTATAATCAGTACCACTATCTTAACAGTATGGTCTGGATACAGTCTGCGGAGTTCGAAGAGCAGATCTCGATATTTTGTCCGTTTTTCCTCCTCCTTCAAGACAATGTTGTTCTCCGCGGGAGCCGAGAACTCCACGACGAACATTGTCTTGAGTTGATGGTCGAGGAGTACTACGTCAGGCTTGTTCGCTTGTATTTGCCTGACGGTGGGAAAAGAGTAGTTCCAATAAATTAGACACTTCTCATTTCCCACAACGGACTCAATATCCCCCGTAGCGTAAGGCAGCACTGGTGTTTCGTCTATCCCATACTAGTGCCTTAAATGGTAGTAAAGCACTCGTAATGCTCCGTCGTGCCTTTGGATATAGGCCGAGACTGCATATGTCGGGCAAGCCGACAGCAAGTGCATAAGAGTCTCTGGCGCCCTGCGGCAGGCCCTGCAGCTGACATCAGGGACCTCTATACCCATGACACGACTACGATAGACGAGGGTGTTAAATACACCATCCTGGCAAGCCATTATGAATCCCTCGGTCTCAGACTTCAGCCCGGCTGACCTTAAGAAAGCAAAGGTCAGCCTTTCGGATAAGCCAAGGTTTTCTATATTTTTATAGAAAACTCCATGCATTGGCTTATCCGTGTGAAGCTGCAGAAAGTTGTTGTGTTCTGCAGCTTTAATTTGGGCTTTTCGTCGAGCAGGTTCCAACTCGGTGACAGAGTCGAGATTTACCCGCTCGACGTCGAAGGAGAGACCAAGTTCATCGGCTGCTCTCTGTGCTGCCTTAAACAGAAAGGCTCCTACCCCTGCATTTTCATGGTCTCGGACCATGCAGAGGAGGGGATCCGAACTCCTGATGACCTTACAGGCTCCATCCAGAACCATCCTATTATGGAGACTCTCCAAACTCAAGAGTCCACGGCCTCCCCGATGTCGTGGGAGGTATAGACGTGGAACAGACGATTTAGGATGCAAACTCCTATTGAGATGCATCTTCTTGCGGGTTCCTACGTCGAGTTGACGCAACTCTTCTTGAGTCAATTTCACTACTCCAAAGGAGTAGAGAAGGATTGGAACGGCAAGCATGTTGGTAGCAGACACCTTGTTCTTCCCCGACAGCTCTGAAGACCAGATCTGTCGGAGTCGGTGCTGATACTTGCCGCGGAGAGCGTTTTTCACTACACTCACTTCTTGGGTGGAGCGTTGCTCGACACCCAAGTAAGTGTACGACTCTCCGGCATCTAGATGATGTAAGATGCTTCCGTCCACGAGCTGCGCGTCCTCTCCGTAGTTCCCGCATCGTCCTCTCTTGAGATGGACCAGTGCACATTTGTCTAATCCGAACTCCATGCCGACAGCCTGCGTGTACACCTGTACCACCCTGAGGGACTGGTGTAGGTCCCTCTCTCCGGAGGCATAAAGTTTAAGGTCATCCATATAAAACAGATGGGTGACCTTATGCCTCCTATCGCCAGGGGTACCGCAGTTGTATCCACGGGTTTTCCGGAGCGAAACGGATAATGGCAGTAATGAGATGCAAAATAGAAGGGGGCTGAGGGAGTCTCCCTGAAATACTCCCCTTCTGAATGTTACCGACTCCGTCTGGACTCTATCATTACCCGATGTAATGGTAAAGCGAGTCCTCCAGAGCGGCATCAGTTCTTCGATGCATCTCACTACGGGACCAGGTACCGCAAGACATCGGAGCAAGTGTACAATAAGCTCGTGCGATGTCATGTCAAATGCCTTGTGGTAGTCGATCCAGGCCATGGAGAGGTTACGCTTATACTGCATGGAGTCCTGCGTGACACACCTGTCAATCAGCAGGTTCTCCTTACAGCCAGCGACACCTCTCTTTGAGCCTCGTTGCTCATATATCCGCTCGTAAACCGGTTCAACTGCGTCGAGCACTCGCATGTACAACATGCGCGTAAACACCTTGTAACATGCGTTTAAACAGGTTATCGGCCGGTAGTTCTTTGGGTTAGACAAATCTCCGTTCTTCGGGATCAGCACTGTCCGCCCCTCGACAACCCAAGAAGGAATTTGCTGCTGCCCATTTAGCCATGAATTGAAAATTCTGGCTAAATGGTGGTGGGTACTGGATAATTTTTTCCACCAAAAGTTATTGATCCCGTCGGGACCTGGAGCAGCAAAGTTCTTAGAGCCCTCAAGAGCTCTTCGAACCTCTTCTGGTTGGTACACCTGTTGTGGTTGCTGAAACCTTTGACAAAAGGTTTCAAAGTGTGCCAGGGCTGGAGAGTCTCTGTTGAGTGGAAGCTTCTGTTCGTACAACGTTTTCCAGAAGTTTTCCATCTGATCTGCAGTCGGCGGATTTTCAGCAACACGCTGAGGCGGTTCGAAAAGGCGCGAGGGCTTTTTGCGGAAAAGTTGATTTTCCGCTTATTATTATTATTATTATTATTATTATTATTATTATTATTATCATTCTTTTCACCACTTTCAGTGGGTTTAAAAAAAATATATCATCGGCTTTTATAGCAAGATGATACATTCAAACGGGAATACTAAGGAAGGATCTAACTATAGATGTAGTGCCAAGAATTACTGCTTTCTGCATTTGGCTTCTTATACCAGCTGAGATTCCTAGTTCTTGGAGGTTCTTTGTCAGCGTTTTTGTTACGACTCCTGTAGTAGAGATTATGATTGGTAAGATTACTACTTTTTCTTGTCGCCATAAGTCCTTAATTTCAGCAGCTAATGGGAGGTATTTGCTGATCTTTTCGTTGTGGTACTGGTCGAGGTTGTGAGTGTTGGGGATACCTATGTCCAGTAGAAGGGTCGTCCGGTTCACTTTATCAACAATGATAAGGTCTGGTCTATTATTGGGGATAGGCCTATCCGTAATAACTGACCGGTCCCAGTACAGTTTATAAGACTCACTCTCCTCAACTGGATTCGGCGTGTATATTATTATTATTATTATTATTATTATTATTATTTTTTTTTTTTTTTTTTTTTTTTTTTTTTTTTTTTTTTTTTTTCGGTTTCCCGTTGCCGGACAGGGCTTCCGTGGCCTCCGACACCACACGGTAGCCGCGCCGGCTAATTAATTACAGCCACTCTCCACGACCTGTGGAGTTAGTGACTGTAAACACCTGAATCATGTGCCCTAAGCAGACGAAGGGACCCCAAGATAACCGCCTTCTGCATCTGACCTGCCAACCATTCTGCCGAATTCTGACAGGCCGGTATGATCTTTAATTCTGAGAGCAGCGAAGGCTTCATCCCTCCGAGTACGCCGATTATTAGGACGACCATCTTGACCGAGTAGTCTGGGTACAGCACTTGGAGCTCATACCGGAGATCACGATATTTGGTCCGTTTTTCCCCCTCCTTCAAAGCGATGTTTGTCTCAGCAGGTGCTGAGAATTCGATGACAAACATCACTTTGTTCTGATGGTCGAGGAGGACTATGTCAGGCTTGTTGGCTTGAATGAGCCTGACGGTCGGGAACGAGTAGTTCCAATAAATTCGGCACCTCTCGTTCTCGACAACGGACTCAATATCTCCGGGGATGTAAGGCAGCACTGGTGTTTGATCTACCCCGTACGAGTGCCTTAGATGGTAGTATAGCACTCGTAAAGCCGCGTTATGGCGGTGGATGTAGGCCGAAATCGCGTATATCGGGCATGCTGAAAGCAAATGCATCAGCGATTCCGGCGCCTGACGGCAGGTCCTGCAGTTGATATCAGAGACCTCTACACCCATTACGCGGCTTCGGTAGACCAAGGTGTTTATTACACCATCCTGACAGGCCACAATGAATCCCTCGGTCTCCGACTTAAGCCCAGCTGACCTTAAAAAGGCGAATGTCAGCCTAGTCGATAAACCCAGTGTTTCTATGTTCTTATAGAACACACCGTGCATGGGTTTATCGACATGCTGCCTGAACAGATTCTCCTGTTCGGCAGCTTTTATTTGGGCTTTCAGACGATTTGGCTGAAGCTCGGTGACTGACTCTGGATCAGCACCGCGCCGGCCACCTCGTCTGACGTCGAATACGAGACCAAGTTCATCTGCGGCTCTTTTTGCTGCCTTAAACAATCCTGCGCCCACCCCTGCGATTTCGTGATCTCTCACTAATAGCAGGAGCGGATCCGAGCTCCTGAGGATGTTACATGCCATACTCAGCGCTACTCTGCCATGCATACACTCCAGGCCCAAGAGTCCTCGGCCCCCCCGATGACGTGGGAAGTAAACACGAGGAACGGACGATCTAGGATGAATACTCCTATGGATGTTCATCATCTTGCGGGTATCTCTGTCTAGTTGGCGCAGCTCATCTACAGTCCATTTTACTACTCCAAAGGAGTAGAGCAGAACAGGAACGGCAAGCATGTTAGTGGCAGACGCCTTATTCTTCCCCGAAAGTTCGGAGGACCAAATCTTTCGGAGTAGGCGTCTGTACTTGCCGCGGAGAGACTCCTTTATTTGTTTCACATCCTGGATGTGATGTTGTTGCACACCCAGGTATGTGTAGGTCTCCCCGGCATCCAGATGTCTCAGAATGCTTCCGTCTGCGAGCTGCGCATCTTTAGAGAATTCCCCGCATCGCCCTCTCTTGAGGTGGACGACCGCGCACTTGTCCAACCCGAACTCCATACCAATGGCCCGCGTGTACTCCTCGACCACCCTTAGAGCATTTTGAAGTTCACGCTCACCGGAGGCATACAGTTTGAGGTCATCCATACAGAACAGATGGGTGACCTTATGCCTCCGGTTGCTGGGTGGGCCACAGTGGTACCCGCGGGTTTGGCGGAGTTCAACAGATAACGGCAGCAGTGAGATGCAAAAGAGGAGGGGACTCAGAGAATCTCCCTGGAATACTCCTCTTCTGAATGCTACCTGTTCTGTCGTAACCCGCTGTGCACCTGATGTTATGGTGAAGCGGGTCCTCCAGAGTGGCAGCAGTTGTTCTATGCATCTCACTAGTGGCTCTGCTACCGCAAGACATTTGAGCAAATGTAACAATAGTTCATGCGATGTTGTGTCAAATGCCTTACGATAGTCAATCCAGGCCATCGATAGATTCCGCTTGTATTGCACAGAATCCTGTGTAATACAGCGGTCTACCAGCAGGCTGTCTTTACAACCTGCCATGCCCTTCTTGGCGCCACGCTGCTCGTATATCTGCTGGAAGACCGGATCAACCTGCCGTAGTGTCCGAGCGTACAGGATACGTGTAAATATCTTGTAGCCGGAGTTCAGACAGGTGATTGGCCTATAATTCCTTGGGTCGGACAGATCACCCTTTTTGGGAATAAGCACGGTACGTCCCTCGACAAACCAGTCCGGGATTGGCTGCCCCTCATTCAACCACGTGTTGAAAACTCGGGCCAGACGACGGTGAGTGGAAGGAAATTTTTCCACCACCAGTTGTTTATGCCGTCTGGACCCGGGGCAGCGAAGTTCTTGGTGCCAACAAGAGCTTGCTGGACTTCCTCCGGACTGATTGCCGCGCACACTTCTTCTGGCCCTTCAAAGGTTCTGTGACAGAGAGCCTCGAAGTGTGCTATTGCTGGAGTGTTGCTATCGAACGGACGTGTCGTTTCGTAGATTCCTTTCCAGAAGTTTTCGACATCGGCTACAGTTGGTGGATTATCGACAACACGCTGTGGCTCTTGAAATAGGCGGGAAGGATTCGTACGGAACAAAGCATTTTGCTCCATACTTCGTACCCGCCTATTTAGCTTCTTTTTGATAGCCATAAGCGCTCGAATCCTATCTAAACAGTGCTGCTTAATAGTGAGCATCACTGTCAGATTTAGAGTGTGGTGTTGGCGTCTGAGTCCGGCTGCTGTTCGCCAGACTTTAGGCGTAAATGCCTTGCCAGTGGTTACGTATTCTACCACACTCTGGATTCGAGAAGCGTGTTGTCTGGCCAACTGTATTTTGCCTTCGATCTTTTGTACACGCCGCTTAGCCTTTTCGATACCGCTCGAGGCATTGTTTGTCCTCTCGCGGGGAACGAGTTGGCTAGCAGCGTTGTACACGGCAGTGTTGATCTGCCAGATGTCGGCGTCTTCTGGCAATTCCTCATCGATGACAGCGTCCATCCGCGCCAGGTCTTGTGGCTTTAGGGTAGCCCTGCTGTTAAGGCTAACCCTCGTCCTTAAGTCAACATCGGCGTATCTTCTAGGATGTTCCCCAACAGGTATTTGCCGCGGTGGAAGTGCGGCTGGCACTTCTTCCTGCTGCCGGGGTGCCCTTACGTAGCCTGTCCTGCGCAGGAAGGATACTTGGTCTCTGAGCTGTTGCTCAGAAAAGGCGCGATGCTCTGGATGCATGTCGCACCAGACATCGTGCAATCGCGCCATGTATCCCCTGCGCGCAGGTTCGCTGCTCTCATAGCAGGTCAGCAAGTCATCTCGAAGTTCCCTCGTCCACTTAAAGCGTCCTTGTACATTGCGTGCGTCGTCAACATTGAGACCATCCGGTGTGGCCCCTCCAACTTGTCTCCGACCCCCATCCGAATGGGGTCTATTGTGAGGGGCCCTTTCTCTGTTTGTTGGAACCAGAGACCTGGGTCTCAAGATGGTTAGCCCTGAGACCCACGTCCGACATCTGTCAGGCAGAGTTACCTCTGCCTGTCCAGGTACACCGCGTGGAGGCTGCCGGTCCGCTTTCCGTACCCTTTTTTATTATTATTATTATTATTATTATTATTATTATTATTATTATTATTATTATTATTATTATTATTATTATTATTATTATTATTATTATTATTATTTTTTTATTTTTTTTTTTTGTAAAAGCCAGTCACCCTTTAAACTCTGTGGCTCCGACACTCACAGAGGGGAGCTGGTAGTACCGGTAGCCACTCCCCACGCCCGTGGGGTGAGTGACTACTGGGTCCGCGAATCGTGTGCCCTGAGCAGACGTAATGAACCGAGGATGACGGCCTTCTGCATTCTGCCGGCTAAGACCTCTGCCGAATTTCGGCATGCCGGTATGATCTTAAGTTCTGAAAGCAGTGTGTGTCTCGTTCCACCGAGGGCTCCTATAATCAGTACCACGATCTTAACAGTATGGTCTGGATAGAGTCTGCGGAGTTCGAAGAGCAAATCTCGATATTTTGTCCGTTTTTCCTCCTCCTTCAAGACAATGTTGTTCTCCGCGGGAGCCGAGAACTCCACGACAAACATTGTCTTGAGTTGGTGGTCGAGGAGGACTATGTCAGGCTTGTATTTGCCTGACTGTGGGAAAAGTGTAGTTCCAATAAATTAGACACTTCTCATTTCCCACAACGGACTCAATATCCCCCGGAGCATAAGGCAGCACTGGTGTCTCGTCTATCCCATACGAGTGCCTTAAGTGATAATAAAGCACTCGTAATGCTCCGTCGTGCCTCTGGATATAGGCCGAGACTGCATATGTCGGACAGGCCGACAACAAGTGCATTAGAGTCTCTGGCGCCCTGCGGCAGGCCCTGCAGCTGACATCAGGGACCTCTATACCCATGACACGACTTCGATAAACGAGAGTGTTAAATACACCATCCTGGCAAGCCATATTATTATTATTATTATTATTATTATTATTATTATTATTATTATTATTATTATTATTATTATTATTATTATTATTATTATTATTTCGTTTTCCCGCTGCCGGACAGGGCTTCCGTGGCCTCCGACACCACACGGTAGCCGCGCCGGCTAATTCATTACAGCCACTCTCCACGACCTGTGGAGTTAGTGACTGTAAACACCTGAATCATGTGCCCTAAGCAGACGAAGGGACCCCAAGATAACCGCCTTCTGCATCTGACCTGCCAACCATTCTGCCGAATTCTGACAGGCCGGTATGATCTTTAATTCTGAGAGCAGCGAAGGCTTCATCCCTCCGAGTACGCCGATTATTAGGACGACCATCTTGACCGAGTAGTCTGGGTACAGCACTTGGAGCTCATACCGGAGATCACGATATTTGGTCCGTTTTTCCCCCTCCTTCAAAGCGATGTTTGTCTCAGCAGGTGCTGAGAATTCGATGACAAACATCACTTTGTTCTGATGGTCGAGGAGTACTATGTCAGGCTTGTTGGCTTGAATTAGCCTGACGGTCGGGAACGAGTAGCTCCAATAAATTCGGCACCTCTCGTTCTCGACAACGGACTCAATATCTCCGGGGATGTAAGGCAGCACTGGTGTTTGATCTACCCCGTACGAGTGCCGTAGATGGTAGTATAGCACTCGTAAAGCCACGTTATGGCGGTGGATGTAGGCCGAAATCGCGTATATCGGGCATGCTGAAAGCAAATGCATCAGCGATTCCGGCGCCTGACGGCAGGCCCTGCAGTTGATATCAGGGACCTCTACACCCATTACGCGGCTTCGGTAGACCAAGGTGTTTATTACACCATCCTGACAGGCCACAATGAATCCCTCGGTCTCCGACTTAAGCCCAGCTGACCTTAAAAAGGCGAATGTCAGCCTAGTCGATAAACCCAGTGTTTCTATGTTCTTATAGTACACACCGTGCATGGGTTTATCGACATGCTGCCTGAACAGATTCTCCTGTTCGGCAGCTTTTATTTGGGCTTTCAGACGATTTGGCTGAAGCTCGGTGACTGACTCTAGATCAGCACCGCGCCGGCCACCTCGTCTGACGTCGAATACGAGACCAAGTTCATCTGCGGCTCTTTTTGCTGCCTTGAACAATCCTGCGCCCACCCCTGCGATTTCGTGATCTCTCACTAATAGCAGGAGCGGATCCGAGCTCCTGAGGATGTTACATGCCATACTCAGTGCTACTCTGCCATGCATACACTCCAGACTCAAGAGTCCTCGGCCCCCACGATGGCGTGGGAGATAAACACGAGGAACGGACGATCTAGGATGAATACTCCTATGGATGTTATTATTATTATTATTATTATTATTATTATTATTATTATTATTATTATTATTATTATTATTATTATTATTATTATTATTATTATTATTATTATTATTATTATTATTATTATGAGAAACTAGATTATTCTTACTCTTACACTTAACACTTGATAGACAAATAACTATTTCATCTACCTATACTCCAGTCATTTTAGACAAAAATATGGCTTCTGATCTAAGATATATCCTTAATTTTTTTTAAATCTATTTATTTTGGCGTTTTAAAGAAAATATTAAAAATCGGCAACGAGATCACTACGGCATAAAAAATTATTCAAGGTCAAAGTTCACAAAAAACGGTTTTTTGCTAATATCGCGCTTTCTGTGACTCGGAGGCCAATTGAGGTTATTATAAAAATAAAAGGTAATGAAATTCCGCAAAATAATAATCTCTTCCTTTTTTTATGTACAACGAATGGTTTAGACAAAAATGTGCTTCGAAGTTTCCGCGCAAGGCATAATATATTTTTTTTATTTTGATTAAATTTTGGACTTAAGGTTTTGGACAATTCTGAACAAGTTTCATTAACAAAACTTTCCGACAAAAAAAAATATGATTTCTTGATTTTCTCTGCATATTTTGGTGCCGCAGGTGGCTTTGCATTTGTCGGAAGCGAATGTTTTTCTCTCCTTAAGTAGATCCTAAGTTATTCTATACTTAAATAAAATTTGATTCAAATTGAAAAAGAAAAAATAAAAAAGTTGATGTTACCATTTCAAGTGAAACACACTGTAAATATATAACCAATACATTTTAATGTGAAGATTTAGCAAATATTATATATGATGGTAAATATATATCGATCAGCTAATAATATACATAGAACAAGCACGTATTCTATGCATGGACTATATGAAATGGAGCATATTATATGCCCTGCGCGGAAACTTCGAAGCACATTTTTGCCTAAACCGTTCGTTGTACATAAAAAATGGAAGAGATCATTTTTGTGCGAAATTTCATTGTCTTTCATTTTTGTAATTATCTCAATTGGCCTCCGAGCCATAGAAAGCGCGATATTCGCAAAAAACCGTTTTTTCTGAATTTTGATCTTGAATCATTTTTTATGCCGTACTTAGTGATTTCGTTGCCGATTTTTAATATTTTCTTTAAAACACCAAAATAAATTGATTTAAAAAAAAATGAAGGATATATTTTGTTAGATCAGAAAAGTCTAATTTCACTGGATTACTATGCCTATAACGTGATGGTAATCTAAATTTAAAAATGTTGAAAGTTCAACAAAAATATATCGTGTATTGATTGATTGATTGATTGATTTACCAGCGTGCGGTAGGCATTTCTGCCACTCTCAAGGATTATACAGCTGGGCCTGCTACGTCCACGCTGGGTTGGACTAGGGTCACGCTTGTTGTCAGCAGCGAGTGTCACATGGCGCATGGTAAAGGAATGTGGGATGGGAGGTGTATGTATTTGTAAGATGCGTTACCAAATTGTGTCGTGACGGAGCGTTTAAGCTCCCTTTTTTGTGTTTTTGGTTCGCCTTCTTTTTCTGAGTCTTCTGGTTTCTTGGTTTCCAATACTGGGTTGGATTTGGGTCATGCTTGTTGTCAGCAGCGAGAGTCACATGACGCATGGTACAGGAGTGGGGGGGTGGGCAGTGTAGTTGTTTTTGAAATGCGTTGCCGCATTGTGTTTGTGATATTTAATGTTTATGCTCCTCTTTTTGGTGTTTCTGCTTCTACAGATTTTCCTCTTCTTCTTCTGAGTCTTCTGATTCTTTCGTTTCTGTTTCCGTTAGAATATATGTCTGTAGGTATTTGTGAAATGCGTGGCCGCATTGTGTCATGATGTGGGGTGTTTGTGCTCCTCTTTTTGTATTTCTGCTTCTGCAAATCTTCTTCTTCTAAGTCTTCTGATTCCTCGGTTTCTGGTTCTGGTAGAGTATATATCACTGCGATTTATTTGTGGAATTCATTTTTTCTCCTTGTTTTTCTTTCCCAGTATGTTTGGTAGTTTGTTAATTATCCTCTCGATTGTTGTTTTCCACATGTAACCTGGTCTCCCTGTTTTTAGTGTAGAATTTAATGTAGAATTTTTCACTTAGTAACGAGCATAGTTTTGACCTGAAAAACCTCACTTGATAATTTATCTAAGAAAGTATTATGAAATCAGATTTTCAACACTATATTATAACACCCATGCACACAATACCACAAAACACACTCCTATTAAACCAGACACCAGCAAACGATCAACAACCCTTGTCTGTTATACTTCTACACCCATCACTCACCTGACATCTCAAAATTACATCTGCTACATCTGTTGTCTCCCTGCTTCCTGTACCCAGCCTCAACTGGCATGTTGTCGTCTTCTTGTT
The DNA here is from genome assembly GCA_936432065.2 of Rutpela maculata. Lineage (NCBI taxonomy): Eukaryota > Metazoa > Arthropoda > Insecta > Coleoptera > Cerambycidae > Rutpela > Rutpela maculata. Next base: position 58,541,454 of record OW386293.2, read on the forward strand.
GGTTGTTGGGGTGAAAAGTTATGATTTCGCCCTCCTCTTGGTGTATTATTATTGTCCTCCTCTTCAAGTTTGCTGTTGCTGCTATCGTCCCCTGCCCACCCCAGAAACCGTCTTTTCTCAGGTCTCCGATGATCGCCTCTCTGTCTTTTCCTTGTTGGTACTGTGTTGATTTTAACAGGGTTCCAGTTCGTTGATGGATGCTAACATGAACGGGGTGAAATAATCTATGTTATTTTGTATATAGTCCGCTACTTGTTTCCGTAGATTTTTCATAGGGTTGGTGTGGTGCCGGGGTTGTTATGTTTTTTAAAATATAATTTGTATGTTTTCTCCTTCTAACTGATGGCTTAGTGCTCCATATAGACAGTTCCCGTCGCCGTCGATTTTTTGTACCAGTAGTTGAGGTATCTTCGTTTCTTACGTTCTGTAATGGGTACGTTTTTTTTACGTTTTCTGGAGAGTTGTTATTTCTTGCTTACTTTTCGCTTATTCTTACTGACCTAAACTTTTTAATAAAATAAAATTCCTTAGCCTTACCAGAGCCGTACCAGACGTGAGGTGTAAATAGTCAGTATGTTTTTATATATTATTTTTTAACTTAATGGCCCTGAAGCCAAGTCAATGACAACAATTTTATCCAAATTTTTATTATTTTTAAGTTGATTTAATTTGGCTCGGTGTGCTGTTACTCTAATGGTACGACCCTGGTAGTTCTATTTGCTGGAAGAGAATTGTTTATTAATTATTAACTAAGGCAATAAATTAAAAATAATCTAATTTATTGCCTTTTGGGTGTGTTTATGAAATTCTTTAAGCTGTCTACAAGTGCCTAGGTATAAAAATGGTTTAAGGCTAAAGTGGACTTATCTTGATTGATTTATGACTTCCTTTCCTTTCCTTCTTTCGGGTCAGGTATGATATTTGTCAACTGTTTTTACTTTTTTACGCTGCACTGAAGATTTATCACCCGTATTAATTAAATATTAGCACTTATCATTTAGTTTGTTCTTATTCAGACGCTACCACTGTATGCACAATTTTTCACTTAACAACTAATGTAATTTTGACCTATTTGAGCCAGCTTATTACCGGTTTTTCTTCCGATTTTAAAGAAACGTAACTCATAAGCGGCTATTCGCCGTGAAGTTTCTAGACCGACCAACAAAAATATATTGTCTATTGAAACATATTCTTAAATGTATTGTCTATTGTCTAATGTGTTTTTACTTTTATGAAGTGAAACTATGGAAACAACAGTGATGGCTCCAAAACCCGTATCTATAGAATCAATTAAAAAATTGAAGAAAAAGCCTTTGCTCAGCATTTTACTTCAAAGTCCTATTAGGCCAGGAGCATTACTAGAAATTATTATCCAGTTTACTGGAAAATTATTTAATGATACTTCGGAAGGACTATTTAGAAGCAGTTATATGGACCCAGTTACGAAAGAAACAAAGTGGTATATCTCGACACACATGAGGCCAAATTTAGCTAGAAATGTATTCCCATGTTTTGATGAACCAGCTTATAAAGTACCCATGGTAATTACTGTAGGAAGGCATAAAAATATGACTGTGGTATCTAATATGCCTTTAGAATCATCGAAGCCAATGTAAGTACCTATTGTAATTTTTTAATTACATACAGCCTGTAGGAAAAGCGGGAAAACAATTACAACGGCACACACACAAAAAAAAATCTGAACTGATGATTAGATATATCGTTTTATACGTCTTTTGGTGAGCTGAATCCAAATCTGATGATAAAAAGCTCCAAGCCATCAAAATTTTTCCTACTGTCGATTATTCTTCAAATATCTCATTATTTGATGAATAAATTGACAGTAGGAAAAAACGTTGATGACTTAGAGCTTTTTTATCATTAGATTTGGATTCAGCGCACCAAAATACAATGATGTGTCTGGTGATCAGTTCGGAATTTTTTTTGTGTGGCGGTGCACGCACATAAAAAAACATCTGAACCGATGACGAAATATATCATTTTATATGTATTTGTATATGTAAACTTAAAAATCGTATATTATTCAACAAGCGTATAACGATAGCTATTACACACGAGCCGAAAGTGAGTATCGTAAATCATTTGAGTGAGTAATAGCCATTATTAGTTCATTGTAACGAGCTCATTTTTCAGGGCCTATTACTGTTAATTAAATTAGTATATTGTACCAGAAATTGTCTTTTGTAGTCAGTTTATTATCTATACTTCTTACCGCTATTTTAGTCTTACGCCTGAAGCCATCCCTGGCTCCTTCCGGAATTTGGTTACCGCGTTAGGTAAGATAAAGACGTTACGCGGGGGACAGTAAGATACCGATATATGAGAATTTGAATTTGATTGGTCACGCGAAAGCGCGTCTCTTGCTTGGTCACCTTACGGGGAAACTGGATAAATATTGAGGAGAAAGGCGACCCTTTTAGATTCCGGAGAGAGACGGCGGAGAGAGAAGTTATGTGACTGGCGTATTAATTTGTTGAGTTATATTTTAGAACCATACTGTTTGGTTAGATTCGAGAATAAGTGAATTTGGAATGGCACAAGTAGTTAGTGCTAGTTCTCTGAGAAAATAGTGAGTAAATCTGGCCTAGACAAAGGCAAAGTAAATATCAAGAATTAATGGAAAGTTCTATTTTTGGGAAAAGGGTAATAAAAGTTATCTTTTATGCTGCCTAGAAGGAATGCCGATAAGTGTAAATAGTTGTACGGGGTGGTACTAATCTTAGTGGATGATCAACCGTAAGTACTTACATCTTTAATCTGTTGTCCTCGGCTACTTCAATCTGTCCTGCAATTTACCCAGAAGCCATCTACAAAGTGTGGCGCGTTGTAGAGTTTTTAACGTTCAGTGAACGCGAATTGAAATTCAGCTTAACAATTTTGATTGTAATAATTTTAGTTCATATCTTGGTTCCTATACTATATTTTTTGTATAGCCAAACCTTTTTTGACGAACTTCTAAGAAGTCATTTGTAGTTACTTAATAAGTTAAGTGGGTCAATTAGACCGTAATTATTAACAATGTTAACGTTAAATAATTGTATGTTGAGTACGTGCATATCTTGCACATCATTTTTGAGTTAACGTTTTACCAACCTTTTGAGAGTCATTTTTATATTTTTTGTAACATTTTTAGTAGTAAAGTTCAATGAAAATATTAATGATTAACCATTTCGAGTCGGCCGACCTATTAATGCACTAATAACTAATTTAAGATTGTTTTGTAAGAAATTTGAAATTTCCTAAATTATCATTTTTGATTTTGTTTGAGACACTGATCATAACGAATGATAGTATGTAAGTGTATTGTTTTATTTGGCTTTGAAAACGATATAATTTATTTCTCCTACCCCTGAAAATTGTCATATGCTCTACCGACTTATTGGAGTTAATATATCAATATTATTTACTTTTGGAGTTTTATTTTGTTTGGTTAAAATTTATCTGGACAAGAATTTTTAGTACATTTTTTTAAGTTAGCTAGGTAAACCTTTTTGTTGTATCTTCCATCGTGATAAAAGTAAACGTCACAATTGGCTTAGCCACGTGGGGCCGATTTTCTAAATTAATTTTGAAAAGAAATAAAATATCGTTTTCAAATTTTTATAGTTTTCAGAAATATGTATTTTAGGGAAATTTTATTTAAATGGTGATTTATTAGTTAATTCATTAAATAATGTTAATTCCTTATAGGCAGTTAATAGTTATTAATTTAATTTAAAAAAACAAAATAGAACTTTGCAGTATAGTCTCGGTGTGGAGTATAAGTTTCGATATAAAATTAAAAAACCGTAAAATTTGTTTTGGGCATTTATACCAAATTTTTTGAAAATAATTTTTAGGCCTTCATTGGGTTAGAAATTTTAATTTTTTAGTGTGGTTTTATTAGTGTATCTTTTCAGTCTGCAAATTGTAAATTTTTGTAGAGAATTTTGTTATTTCAGTGCATTTTGTTTACCGTTTTATTGTCTGGAAAATCCATGTTTTAACGTATGTAAAAGCAGAAATTAAGTAATATTTTTGGTAGAATTATAGTAACGTTTTAGAAAATATTGGGAGCACAGGAAGTACAAAATATGGTTTTAAAACCGTTCAGTAAAGAAATGTATTGGCGCGTGCGGGGTCGTTTTTTATAGCATTCCTTTCCTTGCAGGTAGTTTTGTACTGGCTATAAAGCACTTTGTAATCCCGGAATAATTTGTTATTTATGAAATTAAATAAAACATTTTACCATTTTGGTTTTACAGTTTAAAATTTTGGTACGATGCGTAAATAGTTAAAAGCTAGGCTATTTTAGTGAAATGTTGGATTAAAGTACATTATAGTTAAAAGTTAATTACATTGAAGTTCAATTTAATTACCTTTTAGTCAATCTCAGTTTACGTGGGTTTCTTTTTAGAATCTGAATAAATTCCTATATAACAGGGGTGGTTTTAAGATTTTTTTAATTCTAATTTGATTACTCATATTTTTAATTTAAATTTGTTTGACTACAGTGGCGTGTGAAGGGGATTTTCTAGTGAATTTATAATTTCGTGATAATGAATTCCGAATCGATGGGAAAAATGGAGCCGAATGATTTGTTGACGACGGAAAAAATTTTTGAATTACGTTTGCGTAGAATCGAACCAGGGGACAATCAAGTTTGGCGTAGAGCGCAGCTACGAGGTGCTTTAGCTAAGGAGAAAGACGGTTTTAAATATCCGGTAATTAATGATTTTACATTTGAAAATGAAATTCAAGAAATTGACGACACTTTAATCAAATTAATTACTCTATTATCGCGTACTGATGAAATACTATCAGATTTAGAAATTAGACGTATTGAATCGCGCCTTATTCATGTTCAAAGACGATGTACATTTTTGAAACCGGAAACTGAAAATGATAAGAGTTCGATGGATAAGATCGAGACTTCTTTGTTAATAACATTATTTCTGGAAATTAATAAACATAGCTTACCTGTGCCGGTGGCTTCTTCTACAGTTAATGGGGCGAATGTGTTAGGCAACTCTTCCATTACTGTCGTTTCTAAGCCGGTAGCGGTTAATAAATGGGGTATTAAATTTTCGGGGTTATCTTCTAAAGAGAGCGTTATGTCTTTTTTAGAAAAAGTTAATGAATTGTGTGAAGCTCGACATGTTACTAAAGAGGCGTTGTTTACCTCCGCGGTAGATTTATTCACTGACTCGGCACTTATTTGGTTTAGAAATATTAAGAAGGATGTTAATTCATGGTCTGAATTGGTTATCTGTTTGAAACGTGATTTTTTACCAGTGGATTACGAAGACGATTTATTAAATGAAATTAGATCTCGCACTCAGGGCCCATCAGAAAATGTTGTTTTTTACATTATTGCTGTTGAAACTTTATTTAATAGGTTGAGTGTACCTCGTAGTGAACAAGAAATAGTAAAACAAATTCGTAGGAATTTAAATCCATTCTTTTCAGATAAATTAGTTTTGATTGATACTGACTCGTTGAGTGATCTCAAAAATAAGTGTCGTACTATTCAGGAGCTAAAATTGAGAAATGAAAAATATAAACCTCCCCCATCCAAAAAACATGGCCTTTTGGAACCTGATCTGGCATGTCTTTCGGTTAATGATTGTCAATCTTCTTCTTCTTCCCCTCTGTCTTCTGAGATTCTGGTCCCTGAAGGGGCCCTTAATGTGATTTCAAATATAAGCTGTTGGAATTGTCGTAAATTGGGACATGTCCATCGTGAATGTACTGCACCCAAAGTACTGTTTTGCTATCGTTGTGGCACTAAAAATAATTACAGTAACTCATGTAGTAATTGTTCTTCAAAAAACGCGACAGAGGGTATCGTGCCAGAGTCTTTGGCCTTACAGAATTTGCAGCAAAAAGGTGCGATACCTCCCACTCTTCCATTAAAATCGTCAAAATTAAGCTCCAAACAGGTCCCAGTAAATCCCAAAGTAATAAATTCAACGATAGTGTCCCCTCAAGTGGCCAAATTTGTACCATCCAACACCAAAGTCAAGATGACCAAGGAGTCTCTTCCAAACGAAAGCAAAGAATAAATGTTATTCCTGATAATTCTGCAGTTAAGAATCAAGACGAGTTCTTTTTTCCATTTATTTTTTTGCCTTCACTTCCTGAAGGTGCCCTGTTAGAATGGGTGGAAATTGAGGCTGACTTATTTTCATTGCCAAGTTTTTTTTCGTTGGCGCATTGTGTCTCTGCTGATTTCTACATGGGTAAGGGCATTGCGGTTCAATTTCGAAATATGTTTCAGTCTCAGGACTTTTTGTTGGCTCAACAACCGAGTCCTGGAGGTTAAGCTTTTTTGTCTGACTCTGATAGGTTCATCTATTATTTGGTGACTAAAGAAAATTTTACAGATAAACCTTCCTATGAAAATATGTTTGCGTCTTTCTGTCGGCTTAAGGAGCATATTATAAATTACAATGTTAAGTTTTTGGCTATTCCTTTATTAGGGTGTGGTTTGGATGGGTTATCCTGGTCCTATGTTAAATCCCTGTTATTTCTATGTTTTGCTGACTTAAACTTAACTATTGTGGTATGTCATTATACTGGGCCCGTTATGCAGAGTGTTATGTCGTGTTCGCATTCCCCTGTAAGGGAACACCCAAAGTTAAATGATTCTTTTAGTCCCACGGCTAATGAATGGAATTCATGGTTGAATAAAGTTAGGGAATTTTATCTTAGCTCCAGCTTATCTCCTATTTGTACTTCAGTACCGGGTGATGCTCGACCTTACCTTGAAGTGAGTATTCAAACTGTTCCAGTAGCCTGTTTGTTAGATAGTGGTGCCTCTCATACAGTTATTGGTTGGGCTGGCTTAGAGTTTTTGGAACAAAATAATGTTGCTTATCAGATTCAGTAACCACAGCCACATTTTTCAGTAACCACAGCCGATGGGGCTATACAGGAAGTTTTAGGACAAACTTCGTTGTTATTTAGTATTGGAGGTTTCACCAAAACAATTGAATGTTTAGTAGTTCCGTCTGTTAAACATGCCTTTATTTTGGGTGTGGATTTTGGTTCGGCCTTTAATATCTGGTTTAACTTCTCAAAAAATACTTGGTCTTTTGCTGTGGATAGTGATCTCAGTACGATTAATGTAATACATTCTCGTGAATCTTTGTCAGTGGAGCAACAAAGCCTGTTAAGTAATACTATTAAGCAATTTGAGGCTTTATCAACTGATAGTCTAGGTCGAACTACCTTGGTAGAACATTATATTGATACTGGTAATGCTCGTCCTTTTAAACAACGCCAATATTTGTTATCTCCGGCCATGCAAAAACATTTGCATAAGGAAGTAAATGAAATGTTAAAATTCGTAGAGGGAACAAAATTTACCGTGATTACTGATTGTTCGGCTTTAACCTGGTTACATCGTTTACGAGAACCCTCTGGTCGTTTATCCCGATGGTGTTTACGGCTTTCCCAATTTGATTTTGATGTGCAGCATAGACCAGGATCACAAAATATAATCCCCGACGCCCTCTCTAGAAATGCCTGTTCTGTGAAGCTAAATGCCCTCCCGATGCCTGGTATCTGGCTATGATTGCTAAAGTGACTAACTTTCCTGATAAGTACTCTGATTTTCAAGTCATTGATGATTGCTTATATAAGCATTTACCATCTGTCTTACCCAATGAATCCAACGTGTCAGATTGGAAATTAGTTATTCCCACTGACAATCGGGTACAAATTTTGCAACAAATGCATGACTCCCCTACTGCTGGGCATTTAGGTGTTTTAAAAACCATGTCCAGAATTTCTGAATTTTATTACTGGCCTAGATTGCGACAGTCGGTAAGTAAGTATGTAAATAATTGTCAAATATGTGCGGCGCAGAAAAGTGAGAGTGTGGCTCGTCCCGGTTTTATGGGAAATGAAAAAAATATAAGTTTTCCTTTCCAGGCTCTTTCCATGGATTTGATGGGTCCTTTCCCTAAAAGTAAGAAAGGTAACCAATATGTTTTTGTAGTATCGGACTATTTTACTAAGTATGTATTGGTGAAACCCTTGCGAAAGGCTTCCTCTACGTCCATAATAAAATTCCTAAGAGAACAAGTTTTTTTAATTTTCGGTGTCCATGAAATTGTTATGTTTGACAATGGTTCTCAATTTACATCTAAGGAATTTCAAAGTTTCTTAAAGTCATTCTCGATTCCTAAAATTTGGTTTAATGCTAGATATCACCCTCAAGTTAACCCCACAGAGAGAGTTATGATTGCTATGATTTGAAAACTGCTATTTCTTCCTATATTAAAGATAATCAACGTATTTGGGATGAGAAGCCCCCCGAGATTGCTCAAGCTTTACGTTTGGCTAAACATGAAGTTACTGGTGTACCCCCTGCTTATTTGGTGTTTGGGCGACATGTCCCTGTTGAAGGAACGTTTTATTCCTCTTCGGCTTCGTCCAATGATTTTGAAGTAAAAAATAATTTGTTTTGGGCTGCTGAGATGCCCCGACTCCCCGAACTCAATTCTGAAGTTAAGGAACGTTTAACTAAGGCATATAAAAAAATACTAAATATTATAATCTACGTAAACGACCATTGAAATTCGAACTGGAAGATACTGTATGGAAACGTACGCATTATTTATCCGATGCTTCCAAGAATTTTTCAAAAAAATTAGCCCCTAAATACGTACCGTGCATGGTAACTCAGGTAATTTCTCCTTTGGTTTATGAATTAGTAGACCAATACGGTCAACCTCTTGGCCGTTGGCATATTAAAGACCTGAAACCCAATAGATGTGACTTTGAGGAAGAAGCCCCTCAAGTCTGTTTTCTATAAGACATTTCCCTATGACAAGGGGCTACGAATACTGCCATCGTGTGACACCTGCGTGAGGTAAAAGCCCTCTAAACGGTCACCATTTTCGGTATGTTCGAATCGGTTACCGTCTTGTTGGCGTTAAAGTTAACAAATGCTTATGTAAATAAGCTAATTTTCCCGATTTGGTCAACTTCAGTGTTTTATAAGCTGAAAGATTTGTTTCGTTTATCTTGACACTATTTTAACAACGATTTATTCGTCTTATTGGTTTGTTTCAATGAATTTTATTGCGGCCAATATTGTTTACTCTTCCTGGGTACGTTAATTTGTCGTACTTTTGTAGTATTTTTTAGTATTTTTCTGACTTGCCTTTGGCAAGTGCAGAGTTATTTTTGTGTTGCGGCGATGCAGTGTCGTATACTTTGGTAGTGCGATGCATTATGAGTACAAATTTTCGTGCGCAGTTTTTTGTGTTTAGTATCGTTCTGGCTTGTTATGGAAGTGCTGAGTTTATTAGATTTTTGTCTTGGCCGCGGTGCCGTGTCATACGGTTTGATTGTACAGCATATTTTTGCGTATGAATTTTCATACGTCATTTTTGCAGTGTTGCTGTATTGTACAGTCTGATTGGGTGACGCATTATTTTTGTTTTGGCCGTGGTGCCGTGTCATGCAGCTTGAATGTATGATACCTTATTTTTGTTTTGGCAGCGTTGCCTTGTCATACAGTTTGATTGTGCAACATTTTTTTTCGTGTGAATTTTCGTACGTTTTTTTGTAGTGCAGTGTTGCCGAGTTGTACAGTTCGATTGTGTGACGCATTATTTGTTTTGCAGTATTGCTGTGTCGTACAGTCTAAATGTGTGATACATTATTTTTGCTTTGGCAGCGTTGCCGTGTCATACAGTTTGATTGTGCGATACCTTTTGCATACGGATTTTATCGTGCGTAGTTTTTGTGTTTTTGTATTTTCCCTGGTTGGCAGGAATGTCAAGGCAGGTTGATTTTCCTGGACGGAAAGCTCTTCCGTGCTGGATGATTGTGTCTTGTCTAGTGAAGCTAGAATGAGATTTTTTTAGTGTTGTCGCTAATATTAGTGGAGTTGTCTTAACTAACTTTGACTGATATGAGATATATTTTTGTTGTTAGCGAGAGGCTAACAAATTGCGTTTTCTAGATAGTCTTGTTTTTTTTTCTGATTGAAAAAAAATTATCTTGCCGAATAGACTGGGTAAATTCGTAGTTTATTGTTGTATAACTTTGTTTGTGTATATTCGCTCTAATGATCCTGATTGTTTAGGCAATGGGCTCAAGATACTTTTAGTCGTTTATTCTAGTATAGTTAGTAAGTTATTCCTATAATTGTACATTTTTAGTGTTAAGTCTTAACTCCTGTTAAGCTGAATCATAGCTCAGGAGGTTACGTTTTTGCTTGATTGAGTGGTTGACCTACGTCAATTTATTTTCGTGGGTCTTTAAATGACTGGGTTCTTTGTTTTACATCCTGATCCCTTGTCATTTGGAAACTAATAATTTCCCGATTAGGTCCATTTTGACGCTAGATAAGCTGTCGAAATTTATTTAGTTTATTTTGATATTGTTCTATTTGGATTTATACGTCCTGGTCTGCTTTTAAGCAATTTTTAGGCCAGTATTTTTGCAATATTTTCCCGATTTTTGACATTGCCCTAGGGCAAGGGGTTGCGAATACTGCCATCGTGTGATACCTACGTGAAGTAAGAGCCCTTTAAACGGTCAACATCAGCAGAGTGTTAAAGTTTTCCTTTTCTAAATTTTTTGTGATTTAAGTTTGTTCAGTAAGTCCTACTAAACTAATGTTCGTATCCTTTTCTTTTGATATATCGACTTTTTGGTCAGTTTCATTTTAGTTCCTTCAGTATAACCGGTTTGTTATTTCACCGTCTCAAATTTAAAAAATAACCGGCGCCCTTCAATTATTTCAATAGTAATAGAAAAAGTATAGAGTAGACATTGATATTTGTCAGTTGATTGTCAAGTTATTTTGAGTTAATTCATTTATGCTAGCCTACAGCTAGAAGATGAATTTTATTTAAGCGTCTTAGGTTTTGGTGTGATGGTAATTAAATACTAGACGCCACGACTTTTTCGTGCTTGATATGTCTCTGTTTTTTTGTTCACTGGGCATTTAGCACCAGGAAATGTCTTTTTTGTCCTTAAACAACCTTGTTTTTAGAGTTGTAGTGTCCTATGATGTGGTCATGGTGCCACGGAACTTCCTTTGGTAATTCCCTATTAGGATGATTATGTTTTCTTGCCTAGCAGACAGCTAGGGTGAGATTTGTATCGAGTTTTTATTTATGTTTGTTCTGACTAGCTTAGGCTAGTGTAGAGTATTTTAGTATTGTTTTTAGCTAGGTTAAGTTTAGGTTAATTTGAAATAACGTATGTTATTAACGTACGTATGTATGTTGTTAAAATTTTTAGTTTTGAGACTGAGTCTTGTGGGCTAGATTTCAGTACCTGATATTTCGTCCCCTTTAGTTAGATATATATGTCGCTTCGTCGGTTGACGTTAATTTAGTGACATATGTTTATCGTACCTTAAGTTGTTACCGTGCCGTTTCGTTCGGTTGACCGTCCCGGCTATTATTTTAGTGCAGAAGATTTTTCGATCTTACCTTTGTAATTATTAAGTTTGTACCATCTGTTTTGTTTGTTTTATCGTTCCGGCTAGTTGTCGAGCTTACCGTTAATTAATTAGTACGTGGGTTCGATTTTTTTTTGAAACGCAAATGTTTGGCTCCATTTTTCGTGTTGTATATTAGAGTAGTTTAGTATTTTTGCCGTCTCAATCCTTGGTAAGGATTTCGCTAAGTGAGTTGAGAGGGAATGTAACGTGCTCATTTTTCAGGGCCTATTACTATTAATTAAATTAGTATATTGTACCAGAAATTGTCTTTTATAGTCAGTTTATTATCTATACTTCTTATCGCTATTTTAGTCTTACGCCTGAAGCCATCAATGGCTCCTTCCGGAATTTGGTTACCGCGTTAGGTAAGATAAAGACGTTACGCGGGGGACAGTAAGATACCGATATATGAGAATTTGAATTTGATTGGTCACGCGAAAGCGCGTCTCTTGCTTGGTCACCTTACGGGGGAACTGGATAAATATTGAGGAGAAAGGCGACCATTTTAGATTCCGGAGAGAGACGGCGGAGAGAGAAGTTATGTGACCGGCGTATTAATTTGTTGAGTTATATTTTAGAACCATACTGTTTGGTTAGATTCGAGAATAAGTGAATTTGGAATGGCACAAGTAGTTAGTGCTAGTTCTCTGAGAAAATAGTGAGTAAATCTGGCCTAGACAAAGGCAAAGTAAATATCAAGAATTAATGGAAAGTTCTATTTTTGGGAAAAGGGTAATAAAAGTTATCTTTTATGCTGCCTAGAAGGAATGCCGATAAGTGTAAATAATTGTACGGGGTGGTACTAATCTTAGTGGATGATCAACCGTAAGTACTTACATCTTTAATCTGTTGTCCTCGGCTACTTCAATCTATCCTGAAATTTACCCAGAAGCCATCTACAAAGTGCTAGTGTTACGCGTTGTAGAGTTTTTAACGTTCAGTGAACGCGAATTGAAATTCAGCTTGACAATTTTGATTGTAATAATTTTAGTTCATATCTTGGTTCCTATACTATGTTTTTTGTATAGCCAAACCTTTTTTGACGAACTTCTAAGAAGTCATTTGTAGTTACTTAATAAGTTAAGTGGGTCAATTAGACCGTAATTATTAACAATGTTAACGTTAAATAATTGTATGTTGAGTACGTGCATATCTTGCACATCATTTTTGAGTTAACGTTTTACCAACCTTTTGAGAGTCATTTTTATATTTTTTGTAACATTTTTAGTAGTAAAGTTCAATGAAAATATTAATGATTAACCATTTCGAGTCGGCCGACCTATTAATGCACTAATAACTAATTTAAGATTGTTTTGTAAGATATTTGAAATTTCCTAAATTATCATTTTTGATTTTGTTTGAGACACTGATCATAACGAATGATAGTATGTAAGTGTATTGTTTTATTTGGCTTTGAAAACGATATAATTTATTTCTCCTACCCCTGAAAATTGTCATATGCTCTACCGACTTATTGGAGTTAATATATCAATATTATTTACTTTTGGAGTTTTATTTTGTTTGGTCAAAATTTATCTGGGCAGGAATTTTTAGTACATTTTTTTAAGTTAGCTAGGTAAACCTTTTTGTTGTATCTTCCATCGTGATAAAAGTAAACGTCACATCATTGATATCAGGAAAAATAAATTATGTTTTGCCATCTGGACAGTATACACGTAAGGTGGCTATTTTTCAGAAGCAAAAGAATTTCCAAGGCGCAAATGGGCGCCTTACCTTTAAAAACCGCTCCTAACACCCTCCGCCGCGGTTTTTCGCTTTACCCCGTGGCATAGTCGGTCCACCCGAAAACTTTACACTCTTGATAATATTCTAAATAAAATTTACTACAAATAAGGTGCATATTTCCGATAGTCGCAATGCATATGCATATTTCTATGGCTTATGCATATTTCTATGCATATTTCCGATGCATAGAAATGCATCTATGCATATTTCCGATAGTTGCAATGGTTTTCAAGCAATAAGCGATCAAACTAGAGGGTCGGGCCCCGATCGATGCGCGCTTAGCATGTTCTCAATATACAGGGTGATTCAATAATGTCACGACAAACTTCGAAGAGTGATTCCTCCCGTCAAAAGAGGTAAAAAAAAACTAGGAAAAACAAGCTAAAAACGTACTCTTCGCCTATTCACAGAACTTTTTATATAATTATAACACATTCTATAGGATACTCTTCGCAGTTTTCTTGTAAATAATGTTAGTTTTTAGACATCCTAAATTTTCTGATACCATCTTTGTTGTGAAAAAAATGATATGAAAAAAAAAATGAAAAAAAAATACTCAACCTGTGCGGGATTCGAACACGGGACCTTTGGATTGCAACGCAATACTCTAGCCGCTGCGCCACCACATATTGCTACGAAAATTGATTGTCTGTGATATATATATCTTTCAACAATGATACATATTTCAACTCCTATTTCTATGAAATATATTAGTAAAATCCATAAACAAAAAAAATATATATTATGGAAATAATATTTCGCAAGATTTCAATTTAAGTACAAGCGACAAAAATTAAGAGAATATGTATTTTTTTAATTAAATAATTAATAACTTTTTTATTTACCGATCGATTTTCTTCAAAAACAATAGGGTTCTTCCTCTAGCTAACACTAACTGACTTTCCAAATTTCAATACAATCGGACTTTTCTTTCTTAAGTTATCGTGCTTACAAGAAACGTGACGGACGGACGGGCAGACGGACATTTTGAAACTTGTTCAGAATTCGTTCACTAACACAATGATATGAAAATTTTTTCTCTACGAGCGATATTTACGATTTTAGAAATGTGCCGATCAAATACAATATACTCTTCGTTTTTGCGAAGAGTATAATAATAACATGTCTCACGATATTCAATGGTCTTTTAATTTTTATACATGAATGAAACGCTGAACGAAAAAAACTAAAGAAAGATAAAAGCTTTAGTTGTAAATGGTGCATTCAAATCAATAACACAAAAATGCGTTCGATTACAAATAACTTTTTTCTGTAAGATTCCATCACCCAAAACTGGTTAATTTCTTAATTTTTAATTTTTGCTAGGTGCATATTTGTATCCGAAACAAAAAATAAATACTTTTTGAATTGAATTAAAATTGATGAAATTTTTCATGTACTTATTAAAACACGTTTCGTAGCCAAGTACTTTCAACCATCAGTGAGTAATTATTTAAAAAGTTTGTTTAAGTTATACCTTCAAGCATCGTAGAGCACTTAGGAAGCATTTTAGGAAAAAGTTATTCTGATTTTTTTTATTTTCTTGACGAGGGGAATCACCTTTTGCTGTACACTTTCAGCCCCATACATTAGTCTCTTAGGCACCACTGATAAGAATATGCGAAGCGCGCCGATCGGGACCCAACTCCTTAGTTTGTTCGCTCAATGTTCAAAAACTATTGCACCTAGCAGAAATATGCATATACGGGGATTGCAGATATAGTTGAGATGGATAGATGCAGAGAATGACGAATGTATCTACTACATAATACAAGTAACGTACTTGTTTAGAATATTGTATCAACATAATTTATGCATCTTCGTAGACTTGAAATATGTTTGCACAGCCAGTTTTACTATGAACCTATACAAAATAGTCACAGAAAACAAAGGACACTCATAAAATATCTAAATTTTAAGAATGGGTAATAAACTTTAATCTGAACATTTTTTTTGGTAAAATTTCAAGATCCCAGGGTCATCAACGGTAATCATTAGTAGTTAATACATTGATTTAGCGAATTAAAATATGACTTTGGACAAGCATTTAAGAAAATAATGTAAATTTTACTAGATCCACTTTTCGATCGAATAGAAACATGGATGCCTCCCATCTTGTCCTAAAGGTCCGAAGGGGGTTATAATGATTATAAACAAATAATTTGTATTCGCTTTTCAGGTATTGGCCAAAAAATGCTTTTATATATTTAATATACCAGTGATGGTTAAATATTTCTAAATACACAATAACAAAATGGCGTCTTAAAGACATAGGGCCATCAATTTACCATTACAATACGGGAACTATAATAGTTAGACAGTACTTTGTATTAGCTTTTTTATTTTGAGAAAAGAGTGCTTTTATTATATATTTAACGCACCAACGACGGTGAAATAATTCCAAGTATGCAAAACAAAAGAACTTATTAAACACAGGGCCATCAACTTATCATTACAACACAGGATGATATAATGTTAAACAGTACTTTGTATTCGCTTTTCAGGAATCTAATGGCCCATTGCTTTGCCACCTATAATGAGTTTGATGATCGGGTTTTTATATTTTTATATTAAATGTAAAAAATATACCATACGAAAAGAACTTGTGTGTGTGTGTTCTGTTAAATGGCACTGGTCATAAACCAAATAGCCAGACATTTGTTGTCTATTCTACGGATTGTTAAAAATAATAAGTGGAATAAAAATTACACTTTTAATATATATACTACATACATTTAATATACATTTTCAATATACATTTTCAATTAAAAATTACAATCAAATAATAATAATTGTTATCAGGTATAAACTAGATTGTTTTCAAATATTTGTTATTATGGGTTCAGGAAAGGTATATATATTTTTTAATTAACCTCTTTTTTATTATTTTTATTTATTTATTTTTTAATTATCCTTCAATGGACCTAGTTATTGCCTATTAATATGTTCCCTTTTTTTGTGTTTCTTTTTTCTTTATACTTCTATTATACCAATATATTTTTTTTTAGTTATTATTCCTTTTTTTTATTTTATTTTTTTTTCTCAAAACACCTACGACAATATTGTCCTAAAATATAATATATACACGATACACAATTACACATACATACGTATATATTTAGACATATACACATACTTACATTGGATATATACTTTTACCTAACTAGTTTACAGCTTTATTTTGTTTTTTGTTATAAATTCATAGAGTATTTTGTACACATCTTTGTTTTCTAAAGCTAGTAAGTTGGGTAAATTTGTAGGTAGTGAAATCTTGTTGCGGGCTAGTTTAAAAAACATTTCACTAATTTCCTGAAACTTTAAGGACATTCCGTCAAGCAATGTTGTAAATTGCCTTCTTCTCCACAGGTGCAGTACGGGTCGGTCCTCTTTGAGATTCAGTTTGTATTTGTATTGAGGGTAAAGACAATGTGAACTTCTGATTCGACACATTACTCTTACGAAATTTCGATTAATTTCATCATTAAACCAAGGACGTTTGCTTTTAATTTGTGTCTGAAGTTTTTTATAATTTTCTCCTGCTGGGTAATTTAGATAGTGCTGCTGCCAATTTTCTCTGTCGTTCCTTAATTAGTCTATTAACGTTTGTGCTGGGAATTTTAAGGTTAGGGATGATGTCGCCATTTTCAGTTGCTTCCTTTGCTAATTTGTCAACATATTCATTTTGTGTAATGCCTGCGTGTCCTTTTATCCATGTTATTTCAAGGCTCTTGTCTCGTTGTATTAGTTGATTGTAGTATTTTATAATATCAATTATTATATAGTTTGCGTCAGACCTTAGGTTACAATTCTGTATTTTCAATACTGCACTCTTACTGTCTGTGAATATAACAAATTTGTTATTTTTCTCATATTCTAAGCAATATTTAATTGCCTCCCTGATTGCTACTAGTTCTGCTGTGTAAATAGATGAGATGGTTGGTAAGATGTACTCTTTAGACATATTTTCGTTTTCATGGTAAATAGCACAGCCAGTTTTGTTATTTTTGAGTGAGCCGTCGGTGAATATATAATCGTAGTTGGTCCAGCTAGTGCTTAGTTTTGATTTAAATATTGCGTTGTTTAACAATACGTGATCTTGAAGATCTATGAATGATGTTCTGGGTAATTTTTCATAATTTGTATATTGTGGTGTGAAACAAGGAAGAATGTCCGACTGATATATTTCTTCTTTAAATTCAGATATCCATGTGTAGCTTTCCACTAATAACGGTAATTTTTTCTTCTCCCAGTATTTTGCTGTGTGGCCCAGTATGGTTAATTTGTGTATATTTTTAACAACATCCTTATTCCTGCTGTAGATTTTTAGTAGTAGATTATCGCTTAACTTTTGCCTTCTGAGGTGTAAAGGAGGTTCAGGACATTCGGATTCTAGGATGTTCAGGGGAGTGCTTTGAAGAAATCCAACACAGTCTGAGACTTTTATTTTTAATTTGTTCAATTTTTTGGAGATGAACTTTTGCTGCTGATCCATAAAAAACACAAGCGTAATCGAAGATAGATCTTACTAGAGAACGGTAGAAAGTGAGACATATATTAGGGTCGGCTCCCCATTTTTGGTGACTAAATACTCGTAAAATATTAAGTGCATTTTCACTTCTTTTGCAGATATAATTTATGTGTTCTTTCCAATTCAGTTTCTTGTCTAAAATGACCCCTAGATATTTAACTGAAGTTTTATATTTAATTTCCTGATAGTGTTGGGTGGTTGAAATTTTGTTCTTGTAAATGTACATATTGATGATTTTTCTTCGGAGATTGGAGAACCATTTTGGTCGAACCATATTTCTGCTTTTCTAATGGCATTTGCTAGATTTCTATTGTAATAGTTTATGCTATTGCCCTGGGCTCTAATAGCATAATCATCTGCAAACTGATATACTTTGATGTTGGTATCTGTAAATAACAGTTCGAAATCGTATGAATATATTATATATAACAAAGGACTTAAAATACTTCCTTGAGGTAGGCCTGTTGATGTTTGCCTTGGTCCAATTAGTTCGTCATGGGTTTTTATGAAAATACTTCTAGTGCAATAGAGCTTATGGATGTGCAAAATTAGCTTGTTGGGTAGTCCAATTCGTTTCATTTTTTCTGCGAGTATATTAAGGTTGACATTGTCATATGCCCCGGTGACATCTAAGAAAACCACACTGGTTGACTCGTTCTTTGTGAAGCCCAACTGAATATCCGAAATTAAACTGGCTAAATTTTCTTGAGTCGAACAGCCTTTTCTCAATCCAAACTGCGATTTTGGAAGTATATTCTTATTAATCTCTCGTATGTTTTTAATACGCAAGAAGCCAATGCAATTGGTCGGTATGAATTAGAGCTGTTTTCCGGTTTGTTGGCTTTCAAGATAGGTACAATAATGTATTCGTACCAGTCTTTTGGGATTTGGACATCATTCAAATATATATCGTTGAATATGTTTAGGAGGGTGATTTTAGCTGATCTAGGTAAATTGGAAAGCATGGAATAGTGAATGTTATCTTTTCCAGGAGCCGTGTTGTTATTTTGTTTTAGAGCTCTGTCCAGTTGGGGCGAGCGTAGAGGCGACTTCAATGTGAATGTCAGTCGATATTCCGTTGAAGCAACGTCGAGCGCGGTTAGTACTTGGATGGGTGACCCATCTTGGGAAATACAGCATTCTCGTCCCACCTTCTAGCGGCTTGTATATCAGTGTATACGTGGAAGCGTGATTTCAGACGAGGATTACGTAGTGGATATACCATCCTTCGGAGGGAATGTAAAGCGGGCGGTCCCTTGTCTATTAAATGTTAGGCAAGTAAAAGATCCCTACTCTTCTTAAGGGAAGAGGTTCGGCAAAATTTCCAGGTTGGGGGTAGCTCGTCTCCTGGCGTCGGTGATAGGCCCTGGTAGCGAAAATAGGCCGACGTTAAATAAATAGTTAAAGCTCTGTCTAGTTCTTTAAGAGTGAATGGATTTGACAACAGGTTTGGTTGATCTATGTTGTCCAGAAGAGGGCGTTGTGGAGATACAGTTAGGGGAGCTAATTTACAGTGAAAGTTTTCCAACCATTCTGCTGAGGAATCTATGAGTACGGTGTTTTTTTGAGGTCGATTTTTAAAAAGGTTAAGTTGTTGCCATATGTGTTTTATTGGGACATTCTTATTTAAACTTAAACAATAAGAACGCCAGCTTTCTCTTTTGATTTCTCTTATTATCCGTTTAGCGATAGCATCATATTTTTTATAAGCAGTTATATTTGCTATATTTGGGTTATTATTATATTGTAAAAAGCAATATTTTCTATGTTTAACGGCATTTTCACATTCGTCATTCCACCATGGTTTTCCTTTATTTTTTTTTGTATTTTCTATATTGTTATATCGAGGTATGGATTTCTCAGCAGACTGGTTGATAACATTTGTAAGATCTTCATAGTTTACTACATCGTTTTTTATATTATTTAAACACTCTAGAGAGTAAGAGTCCCAATTAGCTTTTTTATATCCCACTTTCTTTGATTTTTAAACACAATCCAATTTGGAACTAATTGACAATTAATTCAAATCGGAAGATGATCCGAACCACAGGGATCTGATAAGACCATTCTAAATTCTGATACACTTGAGGAGTACATATTGTTAAGTCTATAGCACTTTTCTGCCTAAAATAGTTACCTATGTATGTTGGGCTACCGTCATTTAAAATTATTAAATTATTATTATCATCTAAAGAATCTAATAATATTTTTCCATAAGTATCACTATAATTTCAACCTCACGCAATATGGTGAGCGTTAAAATCTCCACCTATAATAAAAGGTTTTGGTATACAATTAAAAAAAGAATTCCAATCATTTGGATTGAATTTTGATTGCGGTGGGATATATAATGATACCAATGTCAACTTACTATTGTTATATATTGTTATATAGGTCTAGTGTAATGCCGACTTGCATACAGTTGTTGATTGTAGGTAGAACTATTTCCGAGTATTTTATTTGTTTTTGGACGAGGATTGCAACGCCTCCCTTTCCGTCTGCACGGTCCTTGTCGACATTATTAAAATTATGAAAGTTGGTATATACATTAGGTTTAAACCATGTTTCTGACAGTAAGGCAATGTTGATGGTATTAGTGGACAGTAGATTTTCTAAATTACCTCTGTTTGCTACTGCAGAGCGACAATTCCATTGGCAAATTTTTAAACCGCCTTCTTTTATATTTAGAGAAAAATGAGATTTTTCTTGTCCATAACACATCTAATAAAAGTATTTAAAAGTTTAAGTGAATGCAAATATTAATTAACTTGTTTTAAGACGATCTTTTATAATACTAAATATTTCAGCCTCTTCTAACTCTTTAAAATTATTTTGTTTAATAATATCTATTACGAAAATAACCAATTCTAAAATTTTTTGTACAGAGAGTTCATTTTCTTTTTGGGTAGTGTGTGTTTGTTCTGATTTATTGTGTAAATTTGAATTATATATGGGACTGTTGAATAGTCCACCAGAAGTTTGAGGAAGATTGAATGGTGATATTATTAGATTTCTTTGTGTTTCTGTGGTATGTGGTGTATTGGGTCGTATTTTTTTCCTTGGAGTGGCAATCTGTGTAAAGCGGTTTGTTGTTCTTTGATGTGAATTACTGTTGTTATATAAAGGGGTTATATCTACGTTATAATTGTGTTCATTGGAAAGAATAGAGGCGTATGTAACTTTTGGGACATTTTTCTCAGCATCCTTATAAGATGAATTTGAGTGTGACATATATTTTTTAACCTCTTTCTGTCGGTTAAATTCTGGACATTCTTTAAGTTGATTAGAAAAATGATTTCCTTTACAGTGAAGACATTCCGGTTGTTCTAGGGGTTGTACAGATCTCAGAGCTGTGATTGTCTCCGCACTTAACGCACCTGGCTTTACTTTTACATTGGCTACCCATATGACCATAACGAAAACAATTATGGCACAAAATGACTTCTTGTACATACGGTTTAACATTAAATATCACATGATTGATGGGAATATATTTAGGTAATTCTTGCGCTTTAAATGTAACAACTACTGTTTTCGTGGGTATATATTTAGCTTCGTTATTTTCCATGACTTTTTTATGAATGCGTCGTATTGATTCAACTTCAAATTTGCAATGTAAATCGTACGGTTTGATTTTTTCCTTAAGATAGTCAGCAGAATATTCGGCATCTATTCGAAAAACCCCCTGTCTATGTAGTATAAATTTCGGTATATAAATGTCTAAATTATAAACTCTTAAAAAGAACTGAGCTTTATCAATTTATTAGCCGATTCAGAGGTTTTAAATACAATTCGTAATCTATTCTTTCCAATTGATTCAATAGTTTTAATTTTATTGTCAATTTCTGGTACTACTTTTAAAACAATATCGCCTACCTTCACTGGGTTTAATTTTCCATTAAAGTCTGGTATATTATTTTCAACGTAAACATGAAATGGTTCGGTATCTGTTTGTCTGTATATATAAATTGGTCGCTCTACGCGTTTCTGTGCAGGAGGTATCGTTGAATTATCATCGGATACTTCACGGTAATTTTCCTTTTGCCCAAAATTATGAATAAGATTACTTACTACATTATGTCGGTCTTGTTTTTGTTTTAGACTATTACTCTGTTCTTGTGTATATTGGAAATCTTTTGGTCTCATGTGACCCTTTTCCTGAATATTTTCTTGAGATTCGCACGTTTCCACAGTTATTAACTGGTTAGTTTCATTGGGGGGATTACCTCCCTTAAAGACACTCATAGTTAATTTATTTTAGTCTATGCCTGTAGTTTTTAATATACACTTTCCTTTATAAATAAATAATACCACTAATAATTAAACTTAAACACTACTAAATTCACTTATGCAACGCACTTATTAGTAAACGCTCCGACTCGTACCACGGCTACGATCGAACTGAGTGAAAAATAAAATAGTAAAATAGTACCTATAGTAGAATACTATACTTTATCCTCGACTTAATTGTTTAAATCGTTTAAAGTTGAAAAAATAAAGTTAGTTCACAGTAAAACTTTGTTTTGATGTCTAAAACGTCAAACACGAAATTATGCAGACTCTTCCTTGGAAATAGTGGATTCGCCCGTTGGTTATGAAAATGAAAGTTCCTAATTGGTCAAAGATGCGTTATAATGAGATTATGTTCATTTTGTTCTTTTATCCTTTTTGTTCTTTTTGTCCCCTTTTTGTTTTTTCTAAATCCTCTCTAGGCCGAAAATTTCTGATAAATCCTAATTTTTTAAACCACGGTTTTTAACCACTCTACCTTCCTTGTCGGCGATGAGACCGCAAGGTCGTCATTTATTCGAACGGGTTTTTCGTTTAATTCTGCTTTCCCGTATCAGTGCCAGTGTTAGTGTTAAATTTTATCAATTAGTTTTAAGCTCATGTGAGCATATTTTTATTTAGTAACCTAGTTTTAAGTCTGCCTTCAGCGGACAGGTGCCCCTAGCTATTACAAAATTGTCGTCTAACTGAACCGGCGATGTGTGCAGTGGTTGTCTGGTTGGCATCGGGTCGGGCTCCGGCTAGGCGCATATTTGTATCTCAAACAAAAATAAATACTTTTTGAATTGAATTGAATTGTCGATTTTGAGACCGTAGATCCCCTACTAATTATTATTATGGAAATATACATCAAATTTAAAACAAAGAAATACAAAGAAAAATACCGCATGTAATTATTACCCTAGTAGCAATATCAGTAGTTGAATAGGCTGGCACCTGACAAGCAAACCACAAACAAACTCTTCTTATTTCACTCTATTACTTGCACCACACGCTACCCCTTGAAGGTAGCGTGTGGTGCAAGTCTCTAATAGAGATCAGCAATTCTAAATATGGTCCAAATGTTAGTTGCGGCATTTTCTTGATTTTTGTGATTTTTCTCTAGGATTCTTTGCCACATTACATTACATTATATTATCTTCTAAAAATAATGTCTGTGAAATTTACGAAATAATAGAATTACCCAATTATTTTACGAGAAAGTAACCTTTATGCCTGTGGATTTTAAGTGTTAAAAATAATTGTTTTCCTGACATTTCGGAAACCGAATCTGTTTCCTTTCTCAAAGCTTTATTACAAAATCTTTTATTTGCGGTGTATATTAAATATACAGCTTTAAGAATATATTTATATTGAATATCCATAGATACTTCCTCACAAACACAAAACGTCGGTCCTTCAGGGGGCCATCAGAAGTTTCATTTCTGGGCCGGTGATGATGGTCCGCTGATTTGCCGATCTTTTGTGTATGTAGTAATTTCCATTTACTACGGAACTATTGATATAGTTCATAGTTTTATTTAAAACAATGTTAATTTTTTTAAGTCCTTCTTTTAACATTAACAGTCAGGTTGTACAAACATCTACGGAATATTTCGACGCGTATTTATCCTTATTTAACACTATTATTTATGATTCTTTAATTTTTCTTTTTTGTTATCCGCCACTCTAAAAAAATAATTAATAAAGAAGCGACGGAAGAAAATAATATTTGGAATGTAGTAATTGAATAGACAGTAAAAAATAAATATAGTATGTATTAAAAAAGCAAAGAAGTAATTGACGTAAAATTAGTTTTTGAATAACAATAGATGGGAAAAATATGACACCTTACAGATAATGTTGTTATATTTTTTTGCTGATGTCCATAACATTTAATGAGCAGTTTATCTAATGCCAATTTCATATAATATATAAGTGCTTTACAAAATCTGCCGTAGTGAAAACTGGAAGGACTGGATATGGGATACTTTTGAAAAGACACCAGCGATGGCAACATTTTCAATAGGAATTATAATATCAGAATTTAGTGCATTAAAATATAATATCTCAGAGGACAATGGTAAGTAGGTTTAATTTTCGATTGGCCTACGTACTTTTAAAATCACAAATAATTTATATTAACCATATTATAGATGAGAGCAAAACAGATCAAAGTACCCAATGAAAATACTTGATGTACCAAATAACAAATACCCGATCAGTAATTTAAATACCAAATACTAGTCAAAATTAATTCTAGTTGTGACGTACTTCAAATATTTGAAGGTGGTGAAAATGCTACTTTAAATAACTGAAGTATATCAAGTACTCCCTAAAGCATTGATATTTCAGTTACTTCATAGTACTTTGAATACTTAAGAATTCGTATGTATTTAAGGTTTATTCTAGATATTCCTTATTTACTGAAATATCTCGTTACTATGCCGCAGAAAGCTGTCTATACAAATGTAAAATGAACCTTAATAAAACAATTTTTTTTTATATAATTTTGGATATCTGCAGATGCATATAGGGCGGAACAGCGTCTTGTTGAAACAACAGTTAATATCTAGGGGGAATACCCGTTTCTCTCTAAGGCAAGAATTAAAGCTAATTGAAGATAATATAAGTGGCTATCTGCTATTAACATGCCATAAAAATGGTCCCAAAATTCGATCACCAATAATTCCTTACCTGACATTACCCTTTTATGGATATTGAGTAGGAATGCGGCTCATCCAGTGTTAATTCTCAATGACCCAGTAATTACAATTACAAACGTCAGTCTATCACTCCATTTAATAAATATGGGTTCTACATCTCAGTAAACACACACAAGTTAAAAAAACGTTTGAAAATGACGATAACCGAACGTTACATAAACGTAACTAATATTTATTGAATAAACGCAAAAATGTCGCCGAGATCCACTATTAAATAGACTACTAATCAACGTTAGTTAATTAAGGTATTTTAACGTTTTTATTATTGGTGGAAAACACGTAATATTATTTACTTGTTTTATAGTAAACCAACATACGTAAGAAAAATATAGTAAACCAATATACGTTGTAAAAATATTTTAAAATCACTTTATATAAACGTGAATAATAATCGTCGAATAAACGCAAAAATGTCGCCGAGATCCACGGAGTTTTCTGAGGGACTACAGAGCCACAGACCAGTCCATAAGGACCGTTATGAGTTCTGTAAGGCGTTAGAAATGATCAGGTGAAAATTCGAAGAAACACCGAATTTTCACTTCGGAAAATATGTTTTGGTTCAGGATATGAGAGCAAAAGTATATAATAACAAGGATTCAAGAATAATATACTTTTTCAGAGGTGCAACAAAGTTGAACTTAGAAAAATAATATTTTTTAAAAGTACACCAAGATTTGACTTGCAGATTATTTTATTAAAACTGCGTCGAAATTTGGCTTGAAAATTGATTTATCAAAAGTACGCCAAAATTTCACTTGCAGATTATTTTATCAAAACTGCGTCGAAATTTGGCTTGAAAATTGATTTATCAAAAGTACGCCAAAATTTCACTTGCAGATTATTTTATCAAAACTGCATTGAAATTTGGCTTGACAATTAATTTATCAAAAGTACGCCAAAATTGAACTTAAAGATTAATTTTTCAAAGGTACCCCGAAGCCAGTTTAAAAGGTACTCCGAAAATGTACTTAAAAAAATGTTGAAATATTTTTCATTTTTATTCCCCCACCAAAGACATTGACCATTGAGGTACGGTCATTGATTGCCCTGTTCTAAAGTATGCGCATAATATTTTAAAGATGCAATACATCTAAGAGGCGAAACCGACGATTTTGACAAAGACGGCGTAGCGCCGATAAGCAAAATTTGATAGAAATCAATGCACAGGCACAAGGTCGGTTTCTCGCATAGAAAGAGTTTGGAATCACTCAGCGGCTCGAAATTTGGTCGAGCGCGTTGATTGGTCCATACAAAGAGATGGTAGGAAAGCCAACAGCAGGGCTTCCAAATAACAAAGTTATAGAGGAAAACGCCTTGTGCATAAAAAAAACAAAAATTCAATTTTGCCTAAAAGTCTCTCGGAGGTGGATTGTGTTAATTTTGCTAATATTGAACAACTGCATAGGGGCAAGTAAGTTGTGGACGAATGCCAAACAAACTTATGCAGTCATAAGTCCTCATGAATGTGTTTGAGTACGTGAACCGTCACGATACAAGAACTTTAAAGCTAAGTTGTCTCTAGCGAAACTAAATTCACTTAGTAAAACTTTTTTAAGTTAAAATCAGTCAGCCGTAATTATTAAAATTACAAGAGTCTAAGACTTCTCTAAAAGCTCGCATTTTGATTCTGAGAAGGTATGCATGAATCTTTTCTACCTAATGGATCGTTAGTGTAAGCGCTCTCGCTTGTATCGTCTGAAAGCCGTTTGTCTTAATTGAGGAAGGCGCGATTCTTACAATAAGAATTTTGCTATAACCCCCTTTTTTGTATAACCATATCTGTTAAATAAACGGATTCTTTGAACTGTTGCATCTTAATTGATCTTGAGACTTGTTGCTAGTCTATAATCCCTGGAATTTTCGTACCGAATGTGTCGAGTTACTGCACCACACTCGACCTTCTAGTTGCCGTACGGAGGTTTGATAGGGATTTTTTTATGCGTTTTTCTCAGAAATCCTAGGGTGTAGAGTCCGTTATTAGCAGACAAAAACGTGATCAGCACGACAAAAAATTTATCCCGCCGAAGAGAAATTCTTCTATCGGGATTTTTTTATGCAAAAATTTAGCTCTTCAAAAGGTACAAAAACCTAAATCGAGGAATTCACGGCCAGAGAGAGCGCCGTTAAAGATCTGAGGTAGTGCAGCCTTGGTCCATTATTCGGCTACCGAAGTGCATCTTATCTTGAACCCGCCTCTAAGGTAGAAGAACGGTGTAGCACGCGACTAGCGCCCCCTGAGAAATAAATTGATGTCGCGTCATTTTGACGCCCAGTAGTACGTTCTTTTACAAGCACACATACGATTAGAAAACGTTAAAATAGGATTGAAAACCACACGTTGTTATAGGGTTTTTAGAAACGAGTTGATTCAACGAAAAAATGTCACGCTAAGAAACGGACAATCTAGACAATTAATAGGTTAAACATCCTCTGGTTTTGTCATAAAACCAGTAGGTGATTAAAACCTTATAAACAGATACCATAAAATGTATGCTATGCTATCTCGGCCCAGCCACAGAATAATGATCTTTGATTGTTATAAAATCCATCCAAATAAATCGATGTTCCCTGAAAGAATTTGAACATTGCAATCTATGTTATTTATTTTCTATAAATTCATAAGAGTATAAGATAAAGCATGACATTATTGTTAGAGGTTTGTATGTGGCGCCCTCTAGAAATAGTTTCTACAACAAACTACGTGGTAAGCAAGTAAATTGTATGCATTAATGTAGATAAGTAGAAAAACGTTAAAAAACGTCGTCATCTACCATTTATTTCACCTGTAGATTTAGAATGTCTGCATTTTATTAAGTTGAAAGCAACAATTATTTTAACGTTATATAAAAACGTTTTTTTCCTTTAAATAAAATTACTTTATTATATTAATGCAATAAAACACGTTAAATTTTTTCGTTTCACAAACGTTACATTTAGCGAGTTGTTACAAGTTCTCATTATATGAACGTGTATTATACGTTAATATATCAGTAAAAAAAACGTTCTGATCAAAACGTTTTAGTTCAGTAATCCCTTCCACTACTGGTTGGGAATGTGTATAGGAGTAACGTGTTTTATAGATTTTATTTAAATATAATATTTTACAACCGAATTTTATGCGTTGATATAGATTTGTATAAAAACGTTTAAAAAACGTAACCTTCTACCATCTATTTCACCTATGGATTTAAAATTCCCTTGCAATTAGTAAGTTGGAAACAACAGTTATTTTAACGTTGCAGAAAAACGTTTTATTTTTCTTTAAATAAAACGTTTGAATCGCCGTATTAAATATATGTAATAAAAAACGTTAAACTTGTTCGTTTCGCAAACGTTACTTTTAGCGAGTCGTTAAAACTCCGTACATTATAAACGTGTTTTATACCTTATTACATATTTGTGAAAAAAACGAACTTACTAAAACGTTTCATTCCAGTATTTTCTTCTACTAGCGGTTAAAATTGTGTGTAGTAGTAACGTATTTTAATCGTCTTATTTACGCGGTGAAATTTTCAACCAAATATGACATTGAAAATTTCAACGTAAAACGTTTAATCAACGACTACGATATTTTAAAAACGTTTATTAAACATACGTGTGCCCATTGGGTATTAAATGGACTACTAATCAACGTTAATTAAGCTATTTTCACGTTTTTATTGTTCGTCATAATACTACGTTTATCGGATATAAAATAAACCACCTATAATCAATATGTGGTTGATTCTCTCTATTATATCAATGTTTCTTCAACGTCAAATATTATCACTTTTTTACGTTATAATATTATGTTTAATAAATGTTTATGAAATATCTAATAACGAATTGTAAAACGGTTAACTACGTTAATAATTACTATATGTTAATACGTGGTTAGAGAACAGGCACAAAAATACATATTGAGCAACGTCATATTGCTCTGAAATATAAACGTTTTAAAAATACATTGAATTAAACATACGACTAAAACTAATAGTTAATATATTTTCCCTCATCAACGTTTAATTGACGTCGAATTTAAACGGTAAAATTTTCTAGGTACATGTTGTGTCAACGTAATTTTGTTGGTTTGTTTCATCGACATAATACTACGTTTATCGGATATATATTTCTTTATTGTATCAGTGTTTCTTCAACGTCAAATATTGTCCCCTTTTTACGTTATAATATTATGTTTAATAAATGTTTATTAAATAATATCTAATAACGGATAGTTGTAAAACAGTTCTAGGACATATGAGGATCAACGTCGCTTTTATAAGTATTCAACGTGTCATAACTACGTTAATAATTACCACATGTTAATATGTGGTTATAAAACAGGCACAAAGTACATATTGTTCAACGTCATATTGATCTGAAATATGAACGTTTTAAAAATACGTTGAATTAAACTTACGACTAAACCTAATAGTTAATAATATTTTCTTACATCAACGTTTAATTGACGTCGAATTTAAATTGTAAAATTTCCATGTTTCCAATTTCAATGTTGTATCAACATAGTTTTGTTGCTTTTTTTCATCGTCATAATACTACGTTTATCGGATATAAAATAAACCACCTATAATCAATATATAGTTGATTTTCTTTATTATATTAATGTTTCTTCAACGTCAAATATTGTCCCTTTTTAACGTTATAATATTATGTTTAATATATGTTTATTAAATAATATCTAATAACGGATAGTTGTAAAACGGGTCTAGGATATGTGAGGATCAACGTCGCTTTTATAAGTGAATTTGACGTCTCATAACTACGTTAATAATTACTCTATGTTAATATCTGATTATAAAACAAGCACAAAGTACATATTGTTCAACGTCATATTGATCTGAAATATAAACGTTTTAAAAACACGTTGAGTTAAACTTGCGATTAAACATAATATATTTTCTTACATCAACGTTTAATTGACGTCGAATTTAAACGGTAAAATTTCCATAGTACATCAACGTTGTGTCAACGTAGTTTTGTTACTCTTTTTCATCGTTATAATACTACGTTTATCGGATATAAAATAAACCACCTGTAATCAATATATGGTTGATTTTCTCTATTATATCAATGTTTCTTCATCGTCAAAGAGTATGCATTGTTTACGTCATAATGTAACGTTTAATAAAGGTTTATTAAATAAAATGTAACGGAGAGTTGCAAAACGGGTCGAAGATATGTGAGGATCAACGTCGCTTTTATAAATGAATTCAACGTGTCATAACTACGTTGAAAAAATGTTGTGATTAAACTAATGGTTACAATATTCATTACATTAACGTTATATTAACGTCGAAAAACAAACGTCTATTTATGACCAATAATCAACGTTGACTTTTTCAACGACCAACGTTATATCAGCGCTTACAACGTTATATCGACGTTTAATAAGCGTAGGTGTGTTTACTGGGATGGCAAAAGTTTATCCTGCGACCCATATCTTCCTCCAATACATCATTGCTTCTAATTGTGTTTTTAAAGAATGCAGTGTTTTATAAAAAATTGTTTTTTCGTCATGTTCAGTCCTACTATTATTTTTCTAACTTTCGATATACCACATCTAATAATATCCATGAATTTTATAACATACTATATTACGTCCTTTAATTGGAGCCTTCAAAAATAAAAAGACTGCATCTGGTCCTTAAAATTATAAATAGTTTTATTTAATTATAATTTTATTAAATAATGGGAGGAGTTATTAACATTTCTTCTTTTTACAGTTGTAGAGTTAAAAATATGGGCCAGGCCAGATTTCATTTCTGCATTAGCAAATGTCTCAGACAAAGTTATAAGGTCTTTGGAGATATTACAAGAATTTTGGGAAACTCCATACCCTTTGCCAAAATTAGACATATTTGCTCTTCCAAATTATCAAGCTACAAGACCTGCTGATAGCTGGGGTGTGCTTCTCTTTAAGTAAGTGTACACATTTTTAATGTTTATATATTTTTAAGTTTTTAATAAATAATGGTTTGAATGATATTTATTATACAACTATATAATGACGCAATTCTGTCAAATCGATTGATCAAAAATTTACTTAAAATAAATAATCATGAATTCAGTATACATTTGATAAAAAAAAAATATTATTTTTTTTCTACATGAGATTTTCTATCATACAATTTCTACCATTCTTTATAGGAATAAAAATAATATTGTACTTCGCCGACGCAACGTCTCGAAAAAGTCCTTTGTCAAAGTCACTCAGAGTTACGCGATAGGAAGTACCCAATCCGTGTATGGTAGAAATATCTAGCAAGTTAAGAAATACTGGGAGTGCTCTAATTTCGATTCCATCATTTGAAAATATGTTTACCATTTCTTAGTTGGAGTTGAAAACAAATAAGACCGTTAAAAAATGATTGACTATAATCACCTGCACTTTAACGCACCATTGAGGTTGCTTGTATCATTACTTCAACATAGTTTGATTCAATCAGGGACCGAAACCGAAACCGAAATCCGCACCGTACTTACGACTTTAAAGTTCAAAAAATATCGATGAAATCAAAGATTCAAATCTTTAAACCATGACGAAGAAATACCTAATTGTATGGTGAAAACCATATCTAAGTCGATTCGTCCATTATAAAGAGGTAAAAGGCAAGTAAAAAGCCAGAATCCAAAATCGAAACCGAAAACCGCACCGTAATTCCTAATTTTTTCTAACAGAAACCGAATTGCCGCGGATCTGTAAACTGAAAGCATAACAAAGAACGGAATTGTCGCTGCCTTGACAACCGAAACCGTAAATGAAAACCAAATTATCGCTGCTATGAAAACTGAAAATGGTATACGTTATTTAACCCTAACCGAAATTAATTTCGCTTTCGGTCCCTGAGTTCAGTACTCTAATATGAATATTTATCAAACTGGTCGCCCCTCATTTCATTGTCTTTGGTATTATTCCGAACCGACCAATCGTTCAAAATATAGATTTACTAAAGCTAAATAAAAATTACTATTTCTGTAGATTTCATAAAATACATATGTACAAGTTGTTTAAAAAAATGGAAGAAATGTTGGAGCAAGAGCGAGATAATATAAATACAATTGTCTAGTTTCCTTGATACAAGTTCAAGAAATGTACAAGAATGACCTCTTGTACAATTTAAAAAAAATCGAATCCATTATTTTTTTCATACATTTTATATTGTGATACGTTTTGATAGCCCTTTATAGTATTTTGCACTAAAAACATTTGTTGTTTTAATAAAAATAGCGTAGAAAAAAATTAAAGTTTGAAAAACGTTGGCGAAGGCGCTGGGAAATCTATATAAAATAACAAGTGAAAAAAATATTCGGTCAAATTGTTTAAAACATTTTTTACATAA
This sequence comes from Rutpela maculata, assembly GCA_936432065.2. Taxonomy (NCBI): domain Eukaryota; kingdom Metazoa; phylum Arthropoda; class Insecta; order Coleoptera; family Cerambycidae; genus Rutpela; species Rutpela maculata. The sequence goes on from OW386293.2 coordinate 58,573,539, forward strand.
AGTGCCTTCCTGATCAAAAAACTTTAATTGAAAAACTTTCGGAAATTGCTCCTTTGATCTCTAATACCCCATCAATAAATTAAAAGTTCGAGAAGATACAGAATTTTACAAGAATTTATAGATGTATCTCGGAAACTAGATATAGGATCGAGTTGGGCCTATGAGAGCTTTTCATCAGAAAGTCGAATCTACAACATATTAAACAACATATTAAAAATTCAGCCAATTTGACTGTAAACCAATTAACACAAGAAATGTGCGGGGTCCGTTAGTAAAATGTTTCTGATATGATCTATTTATTAACGAGTAGAAGCATAGTCAGGGCGGCCGTTTACAAACATCTATTTGATTGACATTTTACTCAAATACAGCACAATTTACTTTTACGGGGTGCCACCGAGATAGAAGTAGGTACACAGATAATATATTTTTTTATGTTTCTTGTTTAAATAAATATTCGCCATGGCAACGCCACACTGCAACTTGCCCTCGTCTCATCATAGTCTTTAAAAACACCTTAATAACATTTTAAAGTAAAATCAGTTATGTAATTATTTAGGTACCCAAACAGCACAAATATGTCCTATGGACGTCCATAAGACATCTACAATGGATATAGTGGAGATCCAGTGGACATCCGCATTTGGTCCAAAACACACATACAATGGACGTCCAGTGGACCATACGTTTGTCACGTTCATATGTAACACATTTTGTGTCCGGTTGTGGACATACACATCCACTCAAAATAGTTTTGTTGATCAGAATTTACTTATTTAGTCAACAATTTAGGCTTAACAATTAATTTATAGGTTTGGGATTGACTATATATACTTCTTGCCTTAATGCACACCAAGTATATAGTCAATTATTCTACATCTGTATAAAGTAATCGTTAAAGCCAATGCTGACTAAATAAACAGAGACTCATCAACAAAACCCTTTTGGTTCACGTCTAAATTTAATGGATATATCCCACAATATCTGCACTGGTTTAATTACATAGCCCCACAAAAACAAAGTGGTCTGTCCGGCGGACTAGACCAGTATATCATTATGTATTTGAACCCGCTGAAACCGAATCCGAAGACAGAATTGTCAGATTGGCTCGTTTTTCACCTCTAATCCCAAAAAAACACCCTCCCAAAAATGGTCTGTCCGGCGGACCAGACCAGTATATTCTTATGTATTTGGACCCGCTGAAGACCGAATCCGAAGTCAGAATATTAAGATTCAGAGCAAACATAAATATATAGCATATACGTAAATGCTACGTAAACAAAGTTTCGCAAAAGTAACGTGCTATGTAAAATGTGACGCATAATCATATGTGCATACTCTGCGAAATGTCAGCAACATGTGCATATGATTTTTACATAGTGAAGAGGTAACACTGTGACCACACGGTATGGAACAAATGACGTAGCGTATATGTATATTCAACCACTTGCTATGTAAAGCATACGTAACTAATTTCATCCCTTTATGATGTAGCATATATGTATATTCAACCACTTGATAGTGACCTTACGCTACGTAACTTATATACTTTTTATCTCTTTATGATGTAACATGTATATATTTTATCTACTACCTATGTTCAAAATAGCATATCCCAGCACTTTTTAAGTATTGATAGGTACTACACAATTGGATTTTTAAAGTTAGATATATGAATAAAGTTCCTTATAAGTTATACAGAAAAATATATTTCTTTAGAAAATTACCGAAGTTGACACCACCCAGTAAACATAACAAGTCCGGCAAAGTACTGGGCCAATGTATTTATTGCCGGGCAACTGTTTTATTTAATCATAAAATAGACTACATGTAGGTAAATATAACATTTTTTATTTGTATTAATGTAGGAAAAAATATGAATTATATATACCAACACCACCTAGCACTGACAAGTGCAAATTCACAATTGATGAGTCATCAACACAACGACAAAGTTCTTGGACAAGGCTCATAAATAGCGTTATTGGTTATTTTTTCGAGTTTTGGAGTTTTACTTGTTTATTTATTGAATAGTCTTTATTGTCATGAAGAGGTAAGTACTTGATGGCTTTATAAAATATATGTTATGTTCAGTTTATGGATAAATTATAATTGTGCCATGATTTGCTTGAAGGTTATGTTTACAATTTTTCGATTAATTTAATAAGTATTTTAATTTTATATTTTATTTTCAATACGAAATTAGGTACGACTTTCTATTTATTTTTATTTTAAGGTCTGTCAATTACACTTTCGGCAGGATAAAACTGAAATTGAGACAAGCGTCTGTACACAGGAAGAGAAAAGACTCACGGCTCCATTACGTCACCCCCGTTTGATAGAAGGTTTGCTATAATAATTAATACTTCACTTCTTTTTAGTTAATTTTCTTTCTATCATGTGCGGTACCTAGTCAATTTTCAAATTGTGTTCAGTATATGTCGAAGCCAATAATATCCATCGGGAATATATATCCTACAGATGGTGTTGATTATACTGTTTTTCTAGGTTTGGTAGGTTATATCTATACGTTGATAATGGTGATTGATTTGTTGGAATTTTCAGCAGACAGACGAGATAGTTTTTCAAATTAAAAATAAAACTGGAGTCAACATATATCTACCTACTTTTATTATGAACAAGTGAGTATGCATTAGAATTACTTGTTGTAGCTTTCCCATGTTTGATTAATAATTTTTGTTATGTTTACAAAATACACGTGAAAAATTTTCAAACATTACTCTTTTAACAATATCAAAAACAACCCCAGACGCCATTGAAAATTAATGACCATTACCTTATATTTTTTTGAGATGTCGGTTACCAAAATTCCAAAATGAGGGTATAATATGCGCGAATATACAAGTAGGTACTTTAATTTAGACCCTCCAAGTGTTGTTTTCGGGGTGTTTTTTTTTTACCTTGGATTTTACAGTTGCCGGATCTACACTTGTTGCATATGTGTATTGTTAAATTCTTTATTACCCATCATGTGATACATTACATGCATATTTGGTAAGTCAAAACTAATACAAAAGTAATTAATATGGATAACATATTATAAGTATAGGTCATATAAATTGTAAATATTATAAAAAGGTACAACACAGGCAGTACGAATGTAATGTATAAGGTACAAAATATATTAAAATCGCAATATGTGATATGCATATTAAACAATTCCTAATTATCTGAAATTTTGTTGCATAACATTAAAACAAATATTCTGAATCGTACTGCTTTGAACCTGTAATATAGACTACCTATTAGGTTTAAGTGGACATGTTCACGTTTTCTTAAACTTTAAGGATTTCAATCCTCGAGAATAAAAATGTGGTTTGTTTTCTTAATATTTCATACTATCAGGTCAAAAATTAAATAAACTCGGAAATATTATGTAAGAAAACTTGTTTCAGCTGTAATACGAGGAAATCCAATAGGAAATAGGAACTACCATAACAGGTTTGGTACGATCTTTTGCTAATCGAGAAGAGGAAGAAAATAATTATAAACAAAGGAGAACAGAAATATGACTAGGACAAGATATATTCGTTGAAATATGAAATGCATTTTATTATGTTCAGAGAACTGCGTTTTGATGATTTCTAATGTTAACGTATTGAATAAATTTTAATTTTTTCTTAGTAACTTGGACTCAGTTCTTAAGAAATAATGTGTCAAGACTTCATAGAAATGTACCGGTTTTCATTTTTTTAGAAGGGGAAAATCTAAAAAGCACGATATGGGTATATTTATTTAATCTAACTTTCATTTAAACGTTCCCAAATGTCAGTTGACAATTCTAATCAAGCAGTATGTGTTACGTTATGCATGTGGTTATTGACGTACGTGGGTAATATAAAAAAGAAGTTTTGAATATAAATATGCATATGGTGGTAATTTAATTTTTAAACTAGCAAAAAAAATTTAAACAAAAAAATTCTATCTTAAGGGTAATGGGTCGTTACTTATGGCCTAATTAAGTTGCAGGTATATACAAAGTGTGTCATATTGTTATGTTCAAATTTTGGGAGCATGAAGTAGACTTAATTGTAAGACTAAAAAACACAAAAGTGGTAGTGCGATTTTTATTCGTTTTGAAGTTACAGGTCTATTCAATTTATGAACAGTAAATAAAAAAAAAACTTAGTCATATGGGAATAAATGACAAAAAACGAACCATTTGACCACGGATGACAGATGCTTTTTTTGTATTTACTGGTCACAAATTTTATAGTCCTGTAACTTCCAAACATAAAAATTGAGCTACCACTTTTGTGTTTTTTAGTCTAGCAATTAAGTCTACTTTACGCTCCCAAAATTTAAACATAACAATACTGGACACCTTGTATAGGCCATATGCTGGGCCACTGAAGTAAAGTTAAAGTTAATTTAACGGCCCATAGTAGAAGTGTCGACATTGTGATTTCCATGTGATGGCACAATGCCGGCCCAAAGACGGTAAGTGATGGCAAATCGTCTGTGCCCGGCTGCCGGCTGTAGTGACCTATATATGCCGGCCCAATGAAGTATGCCAGTAACAGGCCAGCAATTCATATGCCGAGTGTACGACATAGGGCCAACAAAAAACCGGGGATGAATGTTTGCTGGGCAAGTTTTATTTTTAAGTCGGATACCTTATCTAGAGAGCCGAGTATTTTTATATTTTGAATGAAATTTTTTTTTGTAAAAAATGGTTATATTTAAAATATAAAACTATCTAACTTTCTAAAAATGTTCAGAGGTATTCTACTTAAAAATAAAAGTTGATGTCTCCTCTAGTTATGTCCTAAAGAATATCAATTTTTCTGGACAATTCATGAGGAATTTATATTCATATATTTAACTCCAAGAATCCAGTTCTCTAGTATCAATATTTAAAAAGTACTATAAGGTGCTATTTTGAACATTATGGTAGGTATATAAAACAAATACATGCTACATCAAAAAGAGATAAAAAGTATATAATACAAGATATGGTTGTCTGATTTGTCAACATATATTAGCTTAGGAAAGATTCTCGAATTGAATGACAGTTTAAACTAAGTTAATTAGTATCAACAAAGTTTCAATTCCATCTTAATCTCTGCATATCCCAGTAGGTAAACCATTAGGCGTTGTCCTCGACGTTGTCATCTATATGTTCTTTAGAAAGCAGCTATACGATATTTTTTCTTCTCCCACCTACCTACCTTGCCTTGCATTCCTAGTAAAGCTCAAATTTCATTTAATTTATTTTATTAACTGTTGATTTAGGAGAGATTAATACTAGTGACTTTTGTGTAACCAATCTATATTCAAGTTAACTAAGTATCTACAATAAGTGTTAAGCATTTCTCGGGTCGTTCTTTGGTCAGCCTTCGTCGCTCTGACATTTGCTACTTGAACATCAGTTACACAACCTGTGAAAATAATTGAAATATTAGTCTTATTTCATATACGGGGTGCACCATTTAAAACTGCCCAGGCTTGTAATTTTCTTATTTTTTAAGGCACATCAAATTGTAGATATTTTTAAAGCATTTAAAAAAAATTATTTTTGAAAAAATTGTTAAGAAAGAAATCTTAATTTCCTTGAATATTTTTTTACGTCACCCTGTACATGAACTGCGTTAATGTTTTCTTATATTGGTTTTAATTAGCTTCAATTTATATTATTACGTCATATTCGAAATTCTTTTTGGTTTTAGAGAGAGGAATTAAAAACACTCCAAACTGATTTTTTTTTTAAATTACTTTGAAAGGAATGTAAATAATAATTTTATACTTTATCTGTAAAAGACATATCACAAACAATATTCAGCGTAATAAAACAGTAACAAAAACTAAAAAAATATATTTTTAAAAACTAACTTATATTAAAATGTACTAAGTAGGAAATTGCAAATTTTTTATTTTTTAAGTTTTTTTATTTTAATAACATAAATTGAAGCTAATTAAAACCTTTATAAGAAAACAATAACACAGTCCATGTACAGGGTGAGGTATAAAAATATTCAAAGAAATTAAGTTTCCTTTCTTAACCATTAAAAAAAAAATAATCACTCTGTATGGATATTCAAAGGCTTTAAAAAAAATGTCTACAAGTTGATGTGCCCAACATGGTCATCGCTTCGAAAATAAAAAAGTTACAAGACTGGGGAGTTTTAAGTGGCACACCCTGTATAGTGTAGTAAATCTGGTTATATAGCCTTTACTAGATGCAAACTATTTTGATCAATTTGTTAAGTTATTAAACAAGTTATGAGAGCTTAAATAATAATGTATATATTTTAACAAAACTTTACGAAAACACGCTTCCAATGGAATGGAAAATTTGAGGTCGATCCGATAAGTTTCAGAAGTATACTGCTTTAAACATGAACCGATGTGCTCAAAGTGCTGTCATTGAATCCGAAAGTCTGCCTCAAAGTTGAGTTTACACTGTTAAAACCCAGCTATTTAAAATCAGATTTGTCTAATCTGCCAGATATGGTGATTTGGGGACTATTGGAGTATTTCAACATAAGAGTATGCAGAATATAACTGCCGAAAAAAAGGGGAATGAAAATGCAACTAGGAATGAATGACTTCACGCAGCGCCTATATTCTTGATTAATTTAGGTCTCTAGAGATCTTAGAATATCCTGGTTTTTTGAATTTCGCTCTAAAATTAAGAGATTCTTTTGCAAAATGTAATAAAAAAATATGCTAAATAAGCCCATTAAATCATCACACCAAATTTCAAGTGGAAATGTTTATAACAACGCCAAAAAAACAATAACAAAGTCGAAAATTGAACCGTTGACTGTTTAAGTGAATCAAGTCATAGAACAATTTGTTTTAGAATGTAGATTTTTCTCCTACTCTTCAGTACACACAATTTTTTTAAACTATTTTAAATTATTTTAAATTTTTTATAAAGAATTTTTTTTTTAGAATGCTTCAAAAGATCACAAAAAAAGAAACAATTTAAAAAAACGGGGTTTTCTACGCCAATTGGGACTCCCGTGAATCGTGAAAAAAATGCATTTGTTAAATAATTGCCAAAAAATGGTTTTAAATAATTTTAAAATACCTACTTATTTATGCAACAAGTGTGTAAAGCAGTACTTTTTTCATGCATAAGTTGTACACGAGTGCATCAATCTTGTGAGAATCACATGATAAAAGTAGTTTCTTTAACAGTCATATAAACAAATTGTTAATTAACACCATTGAAAAGTAAACAATCAACGATTCAATTTTCGAACTTGTTACTGTTTCTTAAGCTTTTTTTGTATAAATATTAAATTATATTATACTATTACATTCACCGAGAGCCATTTGATATAAGAAAATGTGCGGGGTCCTTTACCAAGATGGTTTAATTCTACCAGAAGCATATTTTTAATAATGACAAATCTTAATTGTCTTAATTTATTGCAACAAAATTAACCATAAAGGTTCAGACAATTCTAGTTTTCTTCGTAGTTTTATAATGATCAAATTAATTTTTTTAATGGCGATACAAGCAATATCATTATTCACAAGACAACAAAAAATCAGAACCATCTAATCCTGTTTTTTAACATGTTGAAACCGATTCTGATATTAAAAAAAAATTTATCAGTTTTTGGTTACCACCCCTTGTATCCCCTAAAAAGGGGTAAAGGTTCTAATCTAATTTTTCTGAAGTATTTTGACGTGCTGAAACCAATTTTGGACAAAAGAAAAATTGCAGGAAAATATTAGCCTACTTTATACATACAAAACCTTGAAATATATGTACAATACAATAACGAACACAAAGTAGGTGCTATAAGATGTCGGTAAACAATAACCATACCTATGTATAGTACTTCGCAAAAGCTTTTGGTCACTATTAAGATCTGGGTTTCCTTGAATTACAACTTCTTACGCTGGATTCAGTTGAACTTAATAATGTGGGAACAGCACCAACAATACAGCTTTTGTATAACAAAATCCATGTAATGATATAATTGTCTGTCGAGAATAACGATTGTCCGTGAAATAATTCTAACCTATAAAAAAGATTACGTTTCATTTAAATAAATATCTTTATAAACACGGTACAACACAAACTTACTTTTGGGTCATTCACTGGAAAATGGTGCACCTCCAACATAGGTATGTACATCAAATTCACAAACAAGAGGGCATGTTTATGTTTGCACCTAACCTCTACACTAATAAAACGTCCAAATAAAATAATATTTAAAAAAGTCACAACGCTTTATGGTTCACAGTTCTGCATCAAAGTTATTAAAAGACATCATCCACAATTTTTCACAAAAATGATCAAAAAACACAAACGTTAGATTTTACATCATTTTACACTGGCGTGCTGCGTGAGCGTGACACTGACGCGTTCCATGACTTCGATGTCGTAAAATGAAATAGGTAAACATTTTTAAGTAAAATTATGTAGCAAATATGAGTACACTAGATGCAAAACTCTGCATTTGCAGGTTAAGTGAATTTGAGAAAAGCGCAAAAAACGCTCATAAATTTATTTTTGGATACATTTTCAAAATTATTGTATATAACTAATATTTAGATAATTGATGTTTACAGAACTTACTAAATTTCCTTCAAAATTATGTAGTTTATAAAATAATTGCAGTTGAAAGATTCAAAAACATAGTTTAAAAAAAAGTTTTGAAGGTAAAAGGTGATGAAATTTAAGCTCTTAGTGATACTTCAGTTTCATGAAAATCCTCCCTATCACCGGAGTGATTACTGACCATAGTAATAAATGCCAAGTACTTGTTCACGTGACTCATATACCAGCGACATTATTGGTCGTTAGCAAATACAAAGTTATGCATCTGACAGGACCGAACAAATACGAAGTTTTGCATCTTTGTTAGATTTTTTAACTTATTTTCCATTGAAAATACTCACTTATGCATCTTATTGGTTAAATAGTCTTGTGAACAATACATTCTAAAATTATGTAAAATATTTTATATAAAAATGGTCTCTTAATCTTACCTCTCAGAGAGGTAATTAATGTTTACTGGGTTGGCTCGTTTTTCACTCCTAACCCCAAAAAACATTCCCAAAACAAAAAAAGAGTGGTATGTCCAGCAGACCATGCATGTATTTTGACACGCTGAATCCGAATCCGAAGTTAGAATTGTCAGATGGGTTCGCTTTTCACCCTTAACCCCAGAGTCAATCTGACAATTTTGACTTCGAATTCGGTTTCAGAGAATCCAAATACATAAGGATACGCTGGTGTGGCCCGCCGCACAGTGGCGAGAAATGCCAGTGTTCCACCCAAATTACTCTAGAGGTCGTAAATTTTAAGTTATTGAGACATTCTTTTTTTTTAAATGTTCGTCTTGAATTTACCTATCGATCTCTCTAGCCGGATTTTGAAATTTCATTTTTCATTTCTTTTAATTTTTAATAGAAAATCATATTTTTACAAAAAAATACTGTTTTTTCTATTAAATTTATTCTAACGGGCCGTAAATTTGAGTTTTCGTAACAATTTTTTTTTTTAATCTTCGTCTTTTAATCAGCTATTGATCTGTCTAGATGAGTTATTGATTTAGTTGTTGACAACTATCAAAATTACTGTCAAATATAAAAAAATACGATTTTTAGATAAATAATTCATACAATAACAGGTTGGTGTTCAGAAAAAATATATAATGTTTTCAATGTACCTGGTTCCGAAGTTGACAGGAAAATATGTATTTCTAAATTTGGCAGCTGCAATAATTGTTGGCAAATTTCCAAAGATAGATGGAAGAGCTTATTAATTTTAAAAATACCCTGTAAATGTATAGAAAAATAGATATATATTGTTTTTGATCTGTTTGATTTAGTAATTGACAGGAAAATATGAATTTTAAATTTGGCAGCTGTCATAATTGCTGTCAATTTTCAAAATACAGTGCTTATTGATTTTAAAAATGCACTATAAATGTAGAGAAAAACAGATATATATTGTTTTTAAACTGCCAGATTTGGTAGTTGACAGGGAAATATGGTTTTTAAATTTGGCGGCTGCCATAATTGCTGTCAAATTTCAAAAAATAGAAGTTACAGCTTATTAACTTTAAAGATACCCTGCGAATATATAGCAAGATGGATACAAATTGTTTTTAATGTACCTGGTTCCGAAGTTGACAGGAAAATGTGATTTCTAAATTTGGCAGCTGCCAAATTTAAAAATAATATTTTCCTGTCAGTTCATAAATCAGGAAGATAAAAAATAATGTATATATAGGATATTAGTTGGCATCCCACAATGTAAAATTTTAGGTTCAGTTGGCATCCACGAGTCAGATGGCATCCGGTATTCGGATGCCATCTGACCTGCTAGCGATATTAACGCAAGGGGCTTCGTAGATGTCGTATTATTCCATTAAAATTTATTTTAAGTTGGAGGTCAAGTGACCCATTTTAACACCCTAGTGAATATTTTAGTTCAGCGGTTTGCTACTAGCTGCCGTGCCTGTCGTTCGAAAAATATACATTTTGAATACTTACTAACCACAGAAGCGGTTTAGATGGCATCTAGTCAGCTGGCAACACCGTGGAAGTAGGTTATTATATACCACGTGTTGATCCAGATGTTTTAGTTTGCTCGAATATATTACTACTAGGAAAAGTAAACTTAGTGGAGACAATTCGTATAACTATCAAAATGAGGACGGAACTTGTACCTCTTGATTGTAAACATTTTTTGTTAAGGATGGTTTAGCGAGGCTATAAGTAAAATAGTGTTCTGTAGTTTAATTAAACTACAGAAGTAAGAGAAAAGTTATTAGCAAAAATATTTTAGATACGTAATAAACTACAAAATTATGTTAATGTTAAAGAATTTTATTTAGTCTAATTCACAAGTTGAAATACGTGTTAATTTTTGATAAAGCTCATAAAAATGTGAGTGAGAGCTCACTGGATTCGGAATGACCTCTAGAAAAGTGTGCAAAAGTTTCAAACCAGCACATAAACAATTGCAAAAGTTATAAATAAATTAAGATTGAAAAAATAACGAGTTTCGTTTTTGGGCAAATAACTCGAAAACTATTAATACTTAAGAAATTTAAAAAGAGGAAGAAATTTCCAATAAAGAAAGTCTAGACTTCCGGAACTCTATCTCTATTATTAATAACTTTAATTTAATGTTGAAAATGGGGCTCCGCGCGGCGAACGTTAAACCATTACGATACTCTGAAACCGGCCGTAAGAAGTAAAACAATTTTTTTATGTTATCAAATATTAATATAATTTTTTTTTTAAATTACGTTGTTATTTAGACACTTGAAGGAACAATATCCCGTTGGAAAAATTTTGTTTACCGATTTTTCATAAAATGAGCCTGTTGTTAATTAACAATTTTTTTTTTAGTTTACGTTTATATTTCAAGTCGGATAATTGTTAAACAAAAGTCACTAAAATTATTTCTCTTTGTGTAGACCTTATGTCAACTATACTTTATGAGATTATGACATTGCGATATTTTTAATTATTACAATCTATTAGTTATTAATTATTTAAGCTAACAAGAAACTCAAAAATGAAATAGAGAAGTTGAAATTTTCTTTAATTAATTTTAGAATTATTGACACTGTTTTTATATTCAAAAATACTATATATAAAATACTATATAAACTTTAAATTTTTAGTGCTATTTGTTTAAACAAATTTTATAAAGAATTAGGTAAATTACATATTTTTAAAAAAAATTTTTTTCTTAAAACATATTTTAATTATTTTTTCGCGTTTTTCATCATTTGAACAAATTATTAAGAAAAAAATTTATTCTTAAAATTTTTTATTTGCAATTCTCTACATGGTGGAATGTCTTTTTGTTGTTAACTTATTTGTTTATTTAATAAATAATTTCTAATTAACAATAGGCGAGGGTGTTTATATTTTTTTAGATAGAAAAAAAAATAACCAAAACAACCGTATACATAAACATGTCGAAAAATTTTTTAATATTTAAGATTTAAAATTCTATAAGAAATATTAAATTTTTTTTTTCATTTTTATGTATACCGTTGTTTTCTTTTATTTTTTTTCTGTCTAAAAAAAATATAAACACATTTGGCTGTTGTTAATAACAAATTGTTTATTAAATAAACAAATAAATTAACAACAAAAAAAATTTTTTCCACCTTGTAGAGAATTGCAAATAATAGGTTTTAAGACTAAAATTTTACTTAATTATTCGTTTGAATAATGAAAAAATGGAAAGAAAATGATTATAAACAACTAAAAAAATTTTTTTCATTCATAAAATTTTATAACAAATAAAATGGCAAAAAATGTTTTTCAAAAATACGTATTTTATCTATTTGTTTATAAAATTTGTTTAAACAAATAACACTAAAAATTTTAAGTTTATGTAATCTTACAGTATTTTTGAATATAAAAACAGCAATAATAATTAAAATTACAAAAAAAAAATTTCAACCTTTCTTTTTCATTTTTTAGTTTCTTGTTAGCTTAAATAATTAATAACTAATAGACTATAACAATTAAATATATTGCAATGTCATAATCTCGTACAGTATAGTTGATATAAGGTCTAAAGGAAACGAAATAATTTTAGTTGCTTTTGCTTAACAATTATCCGACTTGAAATATAAACGTAAACTCTAAAAAAAAATTGTTAATTAACAATAGGCTCATTTTATGAAAAATCTGGATTTTTTTTACTTTAAATGTCTAAATAATACCATTGTTTTTTAAAATTTTTAAATTAATATTTAATAACATAAAAAAATATTTTTACTTATTACGGCTGATTTCGTAACGGCTTATCGTTCGCCGCGCGAACATTAAATTAAAATTATTAATAATAAAGATAGAGTACCGGGAGTTGTGACTTTTCTATTGGAAATTTCTTCCTCTTCAAGAATCTTTTTTTTAAAATTTCATATTCTTATTTTCAAAAAACGAATTTTATTATTTTTTTTTCAGTCTTAATTTGTTTATAACTTTTGCAATTGTTTATATGCGGGTTTGAAAGTTTTGCACATTTTTCTAGACGTCAATTGCGAATTCAATGAGCCCGCACTCACATTTTTACAAGCTTTATCAAGAATTAACACGTCTTTGAACTTGTGAACTAATGTATGTTGGAGATTATTTTAATTCGTTTTGTTCTAATTTTTGGATTTCTTATTGGATTCTATTTAAGAAAAGTATAGTAGGTGACCTAAGGACAATCTCTTGTAGAGAAATGCATGGTTGAAAGAGTTGTAGAATTACTAAGACACCGTTAAAGATAAAGCTGTCGAATTGAAACTAAAAAGATGGAAAAATTATACGACAAAGTTTGATAGCTTAAATTATAGTATATTTTTATTTTACACTTGCCGTTGTGCTTCAAAATTAATCAGTTTGGAGCATCTACACCTGTGAGTTCATAGATATCTGTAAAACTATAATTCATCTAAACTAACAAAGTTTTTTCCAAAGTATATATTTATATAAATAAAATTAAAATTTTATTGCAGTTTACTTTAAGTCAAAAAGTGTACATATTGCACGTAAAGAATATTTTAGTTTCAATTAGAGCTAGCTTTTTTGTTGATAGTGTTTAAGTAATTCAACAATTTTTACTTCTATTTCTCTCATAATATTAATTGTTATAGGGAACTCAAACAACATGTTATATTTAGAATAATAAAGTTGATATAAAAGTCATATAATTTTGTTAATATTTTCGCGCAGTTTGTATAGTTTGAATGTAAATGACCTGACTTTTGATTCGTTGTATCTAGCAATTCGTTAAAAAATGGGTTTCTGGAAATATCTCGAAAATTACGAATTATGTCAAAAACTGTTATTTGTACGACTTGAAACATAAAAAATTAACTTTACCTTAAATTTCAGTTTAGTCCCGCTCAAAGATTGTTCGAGATATGATTTTTTTAGGTTTTGTGTTTTTTCGTCGCTTTCTAAATGTCAAATTTCAACATGTCATTGTATTTTTCGTGAATAACTTAAAAACCGGAGGGTCTAAAATTGGTTATTATAACGTTGAAAGGTAATTTAATTTAATAAATTGTGGTTCTTTTACAATAAAAATTGTCAAAGTTATATTTGTTAAAAGATTACTTTTTCTTATAAAAATCGAAATTGAAGTATTACTTTCAGTTGAGTTGTGACAAAATAGTTCATTCAAACTTTGTTGTAGCTTTTGAAATAAAACCGCTGCCTAAGGAATCAATATTTCCACATCCAGATTTCCCATCCAAGTCTCTTTGAAGGAAAACATCTTGACCATATTTACACTCTAGTATGCGGAAATAATTGGTCATAGCATTTTAATAAAAGAGCGTTGCCGAATGCTAGCCAAACCTCCAGAACTGCTGCCGAATACCAAGCCAAATTCCGGGCGTTTCCGTATCCATGTTAAGATGGTGCCAAATCCATGTCCGGGGCGCCTGAATACCAAGGTAATTTCTGGGCGCTGCCGAATCGATATTAGGATGCTGCCGAATCCATTTTCGGACGCTGTCGAATTCCAAAGTAACTTCCGGGCGCTGCCAAATCCAAATTAGAACGCCGCCGAATCTATATTCGAGCGCTGCATAATCCATATTCGGACGCTGCTAAACACCAAGGTGACTTCCGGATCCTGTTGAATACCAAGGCAATTTTCAGGGGCGGCCGAATCCATATTCGCTACCGAATAGCACGGTAAATTCCGGGCGCTGCCGAATCTGTATTCGGGCACTGTCGAATCTCTCCGGGCACCGCCGAATCCACTATTGAACAATACCTCCAGGATCCATTTTGGTTGCAAGATTTGACCCACATAATAACTACCATACAAAGCTTTTAAAATGATGTTAAATAGAAGATTTTAAAAATTAAGTTTCTGGACTGTTACTAGCTCGCTTTACTTATTTTTTCCTATTTACTCTATTTAACTCACAACCCTTCATCGGAATTAGCGCAAGACATAATCTAGTTCCAGATCTCGTCATATGTGTACCAAATTTGAAATTTTTTTTACGATTACTATACAGGGTGCTCCAGTTAAAACTCCCCTGGCTTGTAACTTTCTTATTTTTTAAGCGACTTTTTTTTGAAAAAATTGTTAAGAAAGAAAACTTAATTTCCTTGAATATTTGTTTACCTCATCCTGTACATGAACTGCATCAATGTTTTCTTATAAAGGTTTTAATTAGCTTCAATTTATGTTATTACATCATATTCTTAATTCTTTTTGGTTTTAGAGAAAGAAATTAAAAACACGATTCCGATTCCAAACTGTTTTTTTTTTTAATAACTGAAAAAATGTAAATAATAATTTTATGCTTTATTTGTAAAAGATATATCACAAACAATCCTCAACGTAACAAAACACCAACAAGAAACAAAAGAAATAAATATTTTTAAAAACAAACTGTTAAAATGTACTAACTAAATTGCAAAATTTTTATTTCATTTTTTTTTTTTAATAACATAAATTGCAGCTAATTAAAACCTTTATAAGAAAACATTAATGCATTTCAGGTACAAGGTGAGGTAAAAAAATATTCAAAGAAATATTTTTTTTTAAACCACTCTGTATGCATGTTTAAAGGCTTTATAAATATCTACAATTTGATGTGCCCGACATGATCATCGCTTCAAAAATAAAAAAGGTTACAAGTCTGGGGAGTTTTAAGTGGTGCACCCTGTTCATCCTTCCATTCCACTACGTGGATGTGGAAGTAATAAATCAAATGGCATATATTTTCATTAAAAATAATTTGTGTTTTTATCCGAATTTGTTATACATAAGAGACGAGAAATGAAATGTTTTATATTTCTATTGTGAAATATAGTTCATTTAGTTATCTTTAAAATAAAATTATGGAAAAAAACATTCTATAATTATTGTAAAAAATGTTTTGTAAGACCTGCAAAGAAAAATGTTAGTGTAGTTTATTTAAGTATACTACAGCGGATGAATTCTCTCTTTTACTGTTTAGTTTTACTTTCACATCCACATCACATCCGTAGTGGAGTTGAAGTTGCCACATCCACGTAGTGGAGTGGAAGTATAGTCAGACCCCCCGCATCAAATCATGGGCCCCAGTACCAAATTCATTGACGGGCTCCCGCGCCTAATAATGGATGAGCGGGCAAACATTTTTTTGTCAAAATCTCTGGTGGGCCCTCGCTACCCCCACGCTTAATAATTGATGAGCGGGGGGAGGGAGAAATTTGAAAAAAAAATTGTCAAGATCTCTGACGGGTCCCTCGGAAGCCCGGGCTCCTAAACTCAATACCCCTATACGGGGAGCTGAGTATAGTAATCGTAAAACAAATTCAGAAATTTATTTTGTTGAAATAGGCTTAGAATGTCATAAAAATGTCGAGCTTTTAAATTTGAGCGAAACAAAATTTCTGCCTGTAACTTTTTTTGTCCGCACGTTTTCTCAGAAACGGTTTAAGATATTGACTTGAAATTCGGTATACATTGACGAGATCTGGAACTAGATTATATTTTGCGCTAATTCCGGAGGGGGGGGGGGGGTAAATGGGGGTAAATAGGGAAAATGAGTAAAGCAAGCTGGTAAAAGTACAGAAATTTGGGATTTGGTGTATAAGTATATATACTAGAAGCCAAGGCCTCAGATTATTTTATAATATTTTACACTACTGTAAAAAAAACTATCTGTTGCAAAACTTGAAACATGTTCATTACAAATTGTGTTTTTATGATAAGAAATATTTATTTTTATTTAAAACACACTTTCAGATATATCAATAAACTCTCATGTCATAATATTTTAGCTTTATTAAATCAGTATTTATAATTACTTAATAATTTGTATTTCAATTTGGGACATAGATGAATTTAATGTTTTCAATTACGCTACTTTCTATTGTGTTGATTATATAAATTATCACTAATGTATAATATGCCAGCTAATAATGTTGTATAGATAAATTTTGGATTTTTTACATTTTCGGAGTCTAAAATGCGTTCTGTTATTCTAGTTTCAGTTAAACAGACAATAATGGGTTGTATCTGAAACTAATTAACTTGTCTCTGTGAAGTTAGCGATTGTTATTTCTGAAAGACAGTTTTATTGCATCTTATTATTGACGCTTGTGGGGTAAGGCCTCTATTGTAAAATACCCTTTCCGAAATCTATTAATCTCAACATAGGTACTTTGACCATATGTTTGGTTTTTTAAATTCGTAAACATTTTCTGAACAGATATTTTAAACGATGTGTAATTGTGTATAGTTCAAAATAAGTAGACATCATCGACTTACACTCCAATTTACTTCCCCATTACGTCTTTCTATTGGAAAGGGTAAAGGTGGTTTAATATTTGCTGACGAGAATGCAGTAGAAATTTTTTCTTTCTTTCTTTTCTTAACAAATTAGATATTTTTCTATTAAAATATATATAAATTAATTACAATTTCAGAGATTATATGTGTCATGAAAAAATTTAGATACATTTTGATAGTGAAAAACTTGAAAACTCGGATAATATGCACGTTACAAAAAAAATTAGAAGAGAGCAAAATTTTAAAGAATACATTAACCTATGCGTTTGAATTTTTCCAGATTTTTAAATTCCATGGTTTACGAGATTTTCCGGAGAAACTTGGACAGAGTGCACTTTAGGAAAAAGTCATAAAGGAAAAAAAGTCTTGTATTTTAATAATATATTCACTCGAATTTATGTTTTTTCTCTCGTCACTTTTTATTCCACCCTCCACCCTTTTCGGAAAAGTTTCGGAAAATACGCATTTTTTCGAAAATTTTACAAGAGTAAAAAGTTGTAATTTTTCATAAAATTATCCAAAAAGGCATTTTGTTTTTTAATTTACCTCAATTTTACTAGTTAACAAATTAGCAACAAAATCATTGTTTATAACAATTGCGGGGCAATAATAGCGGCCAATTTTTTTTTGATTTAGACTTCAAAATGAACAGAATCCACAATGTTTCGTGAAAATCCATTCATTCGGTAAACTATTTAGTCAGAATGCTAATTTGCCTACACTGTAATGTGTTAATACACATAACATAATCCTGGGATTATATAGACATTATTGATTATTGTATTATTTTGGTTTGAAATATGTATGTTTACATTTTCATAAATGCTAAATATTATTATTGTATTCATTTTTTCTACAATAAAAACGTTTTCAAGTAAAGCTTGTCCTGTTATTTACTTTTTAGATTTTAAAACTTAGTCATTTATATTTTTTTAAATTGGAATGTGGTTTAGGTTTTTGACTTTTTAAAAGTTTTTATGTAGAATTGAAACACCGTGGTCTCTTTGCCGATTTTAATTTTTTTACGAAGTTGTTAACGGTCTATAAAATTGGGAGGTCTAGTTATATAGCAGGCAGTATGGGCGTATGAGTTTCGAATACATTTCGGACGCAGTTTATTTGTTGGAATTAGTTCTGGAGACACTACTGATTATGAACATCCATGTTACCAGACGGTAACCCGGTCTGATATTGTTTAAAACAATTTTGTTTATAACAAAGGGAAATATTACATTTTTTCAATGAAACAATGTTTTTAAATATTTTTTCAAACGATTTCCAACAAGAAATGTTCGATGACTTTTTTCGTAAAGTTGATATTTTCAATGTTATTATGTTTTAAAAATTAAAAATCTCCAATTTCTCGTTTTTGACGCTCTAAACGTATAATAAAAAAACGGTTTTTTTTTAATACATAATTTTTTGTAATATACTTAGACCTTATATACGAACTTCCAAAAAATGAAATTGACGATTTTTAATTTAATCTTATAGCGACCACTTTCTTCGACGGTTTTTGAAAAATTCATATCGAAGAAAAGTTGTCATATGGATTTCAGCATAATTTTTTAATTTAATTAAAAAGTTCCTTATCTGGAAATCGTTCTTTTTTTTCAATAAGAGCCTTACATTTTCTAAGAAAGCATATACAGTGTGCCAGGAAGCGACGCATGATTAAATGACCAATTTATTTTTTTGGTTCAACCTGTGGTAAAAATTGATTGACAGAATTTTAATTTCGAGAAATCTTATGTCTTGGAAATTTATCAAAAAAAAAGTTATTTTTCTCATTTATAAAGTACTTTTTCTGTAGGAGCTAGGACAATATCTTAGAAAGAATTGTTCAGAATGAGTATTGTTTATTTGAGATTTTTTATAGAAATGGTTTTTAATTAGTCACATTTCAGTTTATCTTAATATTTTAAAGTTTTTCAAATTGTTTAAACAATTTTAATTCACTTAAACAATTATAATTTATTTAAGCAATTACGTTTTTGTTACAAATTTGTAGCATTTCCATCTTTTTTAGTTTCACAATTTTGTTTATTAAGAGTTTGCTAATGAAACCTGCAAATTATTTAAACAACTTGTTACTGTTTATTGCCAACTTTCTTGAGAATAGAGCTAGAGTGTTGCAGGTTTTAAGAAATTTTGAACTTTTCATCGACTTTCTGCTCATATTTAAAATAAAGAACATTAAAAATAATTTCTGCAAAAAGAGTCGCAAATAATTAACAATAAATGCTAAAAATACATGATACTCTACTTTTGTCCTTATGGGATCATTTTGAGGCCCAATAGTTCTCATGAGGGTATAATTGAAAAAATAATTATCAATTCGTATTATTTGAGCTATTGAGAAATTTAAAAAAAAGTTGGAAATGTTACAAATTTATTGCAAAATATAATTTTTTGAATAAATTATAATTGTCTAAACAATTTGAAAAGCATTAAAATATTAACACAATCTAGAATGTGATTAATTATTAATAATTTGTGTAAAAGAGAACTCAAATAAATAATAATAAACGTTAAAAATGCGTGATACTCCAACTTTACCCTTATAGGGTCATTTTGCAAGTGAGCAAAATTTTAACAAATTCAGTTTTATTTTTCTTAATAATATTTCTTTACAGCATTCTGTCCTATCTCGTACAGAAAAAGCACATTACTAGAGGGGAATATTACTTTTTTGTAAATTTCCAAGACGAACTTCATAGAATTTGACAAATAGCAGAAAAAACTACCTGTGAGAACTACAAAGAAAAACTATCTATAAAATTAATTTCCAATCTTTGCAGATAGTTTTTCTTTTTAGTTCACACAGATTGTTTTTTCTACTGTTTGCCAAATTGTATAAAGAATGTTTTATAACAATTATAAGCAAATAAAAAGTAATTTATTTTTACGCGAAATTCATGTTTTGAAACTTAAATTGTAACATAAATTAGTATTCTCACAGGATGAAATTTTAATTAAAAAATGTTCAGATTTCCTTATTTACTTATACGTCGACAGACTGCAGATTTTAATAATATTCTTCTAGGCAAATACGATAAAGCGGCATAGCATACATCTGACAACGCCGCCGGAAGTCAATTAAACCTGCAATTTTTATATTCGGGTGTCATTTTACGCATCGATTAAAGTATTCATAAGAACGCCAATTAAACCGTAAAATAGGTAGGATGCTAACTTAGCCTTTAAACAATTTTGTGTATATCAGTTTGTATACTGGTGGATGTTATTAGGTTGGATGCCAACTTATATATATATATATATATATGTATATATATATATATATATATATATATATATATATATATATATATATATATATATATATATATATATATATATATATACGTATGGTACGCATGAAACGAAGCGCCCACACACACTACAGGGTACCAGAAGCCCAGCCTTATTTGTAATTTAAATAGTGTGTACAACTGTTAATAATGTTTTAAGTAGGAATAATAACGCGAGCAACATGAGAGGGGGGAACTTTTTTGGACATACAGATTAAAAACAACACGACATGTCATACGAAGCCTTTTATAATTATGGTACATTACGAAGCCCGTTGTATAAAATGTATACATGTTTCAGATTACACGAAGCCATACATAGTTGCCACTTCTCTTCTAATTCTTTAACTAAATGATATAACTGTGCGACAATATAATTGCGTAGTCGATGTGTTAATAATACAATTGCATTGTTGTAGGTCACGGCCGCATAGCACCAAAGGGGCCGCCCTAATATAAATAATTATGTTTATGGTATGCATGTTAAAAGTATTTTCATTGATATAATTTATAATATAAATAATTATGTTTAGGGTATGCATGTTAAAAGTATTTCCATTGATATAATTTATATTTATTCTAATGCAAAATAGGTAACAGATATAAGGTATTCACTCCATTATTGACGTTTGACTAAAATAGGTTTTTTTGTACAAACATGAAGCCTCAAAATAAAGCCCAAAATAGCATATTCCTCGCTTACTTGAAGCCCACACCCTGCCTATGCTTGTTACTACATTTTGAAAAAAAATGTAGTATAGGTTTTGCATTTTTCCGGTGGACCATCGAAACCCGAAAAAAACGTCGGATCGAAATGAAAGTCATATCTATCGACTCGAGAGCGAATTTAGAAAATTCCGTCCGTCGGTCAGTCGTCGGTCTGTCACGCTCAGCCCCTCTAATCCGTTTTCGGATTTCGATGAAACTTGGTTGATAGGAGGCCTTCAGAAGACCTTAACGCTGGAAGCTCGGCTCAATTCGGAAACCGGAAGTACCCGATATAGACGTTTCAAGTTTTTCGGGAAAAATTGAATAACTCTGTAACGGGCAGTCAGATCGAGATATTTCAAATTGGTGCCGCTGGCAACGGTCTACAGATAAGTATACCGGAGACTATATCGAAAAATAAATGGAAATTGATTTTTTTTGCAAAAACTGGTTTTCTCGAAATCGGAAATAGGAAGCACGATAACTGCCCAGGATATTGATTGATTTCGATGAAACTTGGTGGGATCGAAGGTACACAGCCACAAATGAAGCCTATTGCTTGAGGCTCGAATCCGTTGACCGTAAGTATTTTTTCCAAGGCCGAGTATGATTTTCCAAAGAAATTAATAACTCCCGAACCGAAGGTCCGATTTTGATTTTCAGAAATGGCGATTGTAGGGCTCGATTAAGTCTATTAGGTGACGTTTGTGAGAAATTTGACAAAACAAAAGCAAATCTACAAATCCTGAAAAACTTTATTTTTTTGATAAATTCTACAAATACCGAACAGTTTCCTAATAAAAATCGAAAATTAAATATTCCGTCGATCAATCTTTATAACCAGTATAAGGCATGGATCTTTTTGGACAAAAAATCTGAAATGGAGTTTTTTCGAAAAATTAAAAATAAACGAGTTATTTACAAAGCCCGGTATATCAGAGTGGCAGTCCGCCCGAAAATAAAATTGTAAGTCTGAAATCACTCCCTTCTCGAAAAAGTCTCTATTTTGATAATACACGAAATTATCTATAGGTATCCAAACCAAAAAAAAAATGAAGATCATAACGGGGAAAATTCTATCTCTATAAATATTTGACCGATTTTCATTTACTAAATAACAATATAAACAATGCTCTTTCTGTATTTCAAAATGTAGTTAGCCTTTACTTTAGTCAATACAAAAAGAAAAAAAAAAAGAAAAATGAAACATGTCAAAATGTACTGAGTCATCCTACGACCCTCTGCTAAAAAGGTACTGAATCATCCCAACAGGGATAAAAAGCATATCAAAATGTAGTTTTTAGCTTGTTTATAAACATTTTTCATTTTATGAGTATTATTAAATTAATTATTTTATGTACTTGTTCTTTTAGACAAGTTCACACGTTCACACACATGTTAATTCTTGATAAAGCTCTTAAAAATATGAGTGAGGTCTCATTGGATTTAGAATGACGTCTAGAAAAATGTGCAAAAGTTTCAAACCCGCACATAAACCATTGCAAAATTTATAAACAAATTCAAATTAAAAAAATAGTTTTGTTTTTTGCAAATAACTCGAATACTATTAATATATAAGAAATAAAAAAAGGATTCTTAAAGAGGAAGAAATTTCCAATAGAGAAATCCTGACTCCCGGAACTCTATCTCTATTATTAATAATTTTAATTTGATGTTGAAAATAGGGCTCCGCACGGAGAACGCAAAGCCGTTGTGATGCTCTGAAACCGACATTGGCAAGTAAAAACATTTTTTTATGTTATTAAATAATAATTTAAAAATTTATTTTTAAAATGATGGTATTATTTAGATACTTAAAGGAACAATATCTCGTTGGATCCCCGTTTTTCATAAAATAAGCCTATTGTGAATTAACAAATTTTTTTAGAGTTTGCGTTTATATTTCAAGTCGGATAATTGTTAAACAAAAGCCACTAAATTTATTATTATTTCGCTTCGTGGACACCTTATGTCAACTATACGTTATAGTACAGTCACTGAAGGTTTTCACCTCCGATTTCGTTGAACCTCCATCGATTTTCATGAAAATTTGTGAGTAGTTAGAGGATGCCTCAAGAAATAAAAGTGACATAGTGCCAACTTGCGCTTTTACCCTGGGGGTGGATGCCTTCTCGGGGGTGGAAATTATTTTATGAAAAATAACCCCAGGAATCGATAGAGAGCCCAATTCTAAGCAACATTTGTTATATAAAGTTATTAAAATAAATCAATACTTTTTGAGTTATTAAAGATCAAAGATTTTGATTTTTCGTGAAAAAAATGCATGTTTTAAAGCGGTTTTTCACAAATAACTCAAAAACTATAAGTTTTTACAAAAAAGTTGTCATTACCAAAATTGAAGCTAATAAAAAAACGAATAAATTCCTTCCTTAAAAAACCGTTTAATATTAATTCAAAGTGAGCTATAGGTAATGTATATTTTTTTCGGCGAGTACTCAAATCTAAGTATTCAAGCTTAAATAACGGAAAAACGATGCATTTTATAAAATATGCTTACGGAACACTTTTCAAAGTACTCAGAAATACCTATCAAATGAGTAGAAGAAGTTGATAGCATCAAAATTAAGCAAGTTATGATGAAAATAAAAGGACCCTTTCGAATTTTTTAGGAAAAAGTGAAAAATAAAACCTACGCCATTTCCACAAAAATTAAAATTTATAGTAATCCCTATAAGACTTTCTTTATTTTAGCATAAATAATGACTTTACAAATTTTGACCGGTTTAGAATGCATATTTTTGAAAAAAAATATGATTTAAAAAATAAGAATTTTTCAAATTTTCGTAAATTTCATTTTCTTTTGATGATAATTCCAAAAATACTCGATATATGTAAAAAATTATAGAGAACGAAATTTGAATTTTTTTTTAACAAAGATTTTAGTTTTTTTTTTATTTTTGTAGGATCAAAAATAACCGATATAGAAACGTTTAAAGCCTAAATTTTACTGCGACAACCATGTAACCGGGGCCCTTTAACCTTTTATCTTTTAAAAAATAAGGGTTTTAAAAGATTAAATTTAATACGACCTTATAGCCCTTGAAATTACCTTTCAAATGGTTTTTGGATGAACCTGATATCATAAAAATTAACGGAGTTATTGTAAAAAAAACCAATAACATTTTTTTGGAAAAATTTTTTGAGCAGAGATTTTGTATGCATATATAGGAAAAAAGATAGATAGCAAGAAGTAGACGTGTCGATGGGTACATGCTCACAAAATATACATGTGTGAGTGTGTGTATGTTTCTTTTGAAGATAGAAAAAGTGAAAGGAATTCTGAACATCTGCTCGAAAACATAGTGGGGCTTTCTAGTATGCTGAGTGTCTATTGAATATTATTTAAATAAAAAATGATTAAACTTTTCATATATTTTAATATTTATTTTATTACATTTTCCTCTTAATTAATAAATTAAATTTTTATAAGTCACATAAGCACTGAAAAAATTGTTTCCAACGTTAAATTATGCTTTTTCATCAATTTGTGCACGAAGGGAATGTGGAAAAAATAATATTAATAAAGTTTGAAATATATTAATAAAGTTTATCATAAATAATAAAAAAGATTCTAAATAATTGAAGCTATTAAAGCTGATAAAAAAAAATTCCATTATTTTTATGACAAGTGGTAGTTTTTAAGGGTGGAAAATTTCGCAATAAATAAATAATTACTTTAATACTCAGTAAATGAGATTTCAATTCAGTAATGTATTATTCAAATGATTCAAGTTTCTTGAAACCAATTTTGTCAATGATTCTGCATTAAGGGGGTGGTTTTTAAGGGTTGAAATTTCAGAGTCAACCAAAAATTATATCATAAACATTAAACAAACCGTTTGTGTAATGTTAATATGCGATTTCATATTTCAGAAATACAAGAAATGATTTTTTCATGATTTTCGATTTAAGGGGTGGTTGCTAAAAGGGTTGAAAAATTAATTAAAATCATAAATCATGCATATAAGTGTTGAAAAATATTTATTTTACCTAATTAAACGAGATTACTTACGCCAGAATGCTTAAATCTGCATTTTTTCCATTTTTAACAAAAGGGGTGGATTAAAATGCAAAAAGCGCAAGTCGAGCATATGTCACTTTTGAAGTTGAGGGTAAAATATACTCAATCCCAAATTTTCGTGCAAATCGATGGAGGTTCACCGAAATCGGAGGTAACAGTTGATTTTTACCTTCATTCACTGTACTATTATGAGATTATGACATTGCGATATTTTTAATTGTTATAGTCTATTAGTTATTAATTATTCCAGCCAACAAAAAACTAAAAAATGGAAAAGAGAGGTTGAAAGTTTTTTTTATTAATCTTAATTATTAATACTGTTTTTATACTCAAAAATATTATAAAATTACATAAATTTTAAATTTTTAGTGCTATTTGTTTAAACAAATTTTATGAACAAATAGATAATTTGCGGTAGGCTTGAAACATTTTTTTGCCATTTTGTTATAAAATATTATGATTTAAAAAAAATTCCTAAACAATTTTTTAACTGTTTATAATCAATTATTTCTTTTTTTCATTATTTAAACAAATTATTAAGAAAAAAATTTATTCTTAAAATTTATTATTTGCAATTCTCTCCAAGGTGGTAAATTTTTATTTATTGTTAATTCATTTGTTTATTTAATAAACAATTTGTTATTAACAATCGCCGAATGTGTTTTAGAAAAAATAACATATACAACCGTATACATAAAAATTTTTTATATTTTTTTTATAGAATTTTAAAGTTTAAATATTAATTTTTTTTTACATGTTTATGTATAAGGTTGTTTTTGTTTTTTTTTTCTATCAAAAAAAACCGCTGCCCAAGGAATCATTACTTCCACATCCGGATTTTAAGTCACACAATGAAAAAATGTTGCATCTGGAAATAATTGTTTATGGAACTTTAATAAGATAATATTTGAAATCCTCTAACCCAAAAACCCATAAAACGATACCCCACATCGGTAGTGGGGTGGGGGTGGTGACAGGGGGTGGGAGTGGGGTGTGGATAAAGTAAAAAAATATTTTGAGGTTTCTGGTTCTTGTACACACACTAAATCATATTTTTTTCATCCCCTTTAATAATGGGGTGGGGGTGGTAATGGGGGTGGCTAATGCCAAAATTTTTTGAGACTTTAGCTTCTCTTGTATATACTAAATATCAATTTTATGGACTCTTACCTGCTTGATTTACCTATTTACTCCAAATTTACCCCAATTTACCCCCCAACCCTTCGACTGAACAAGATGAAAATATAATCTAGTTCTAGATCTCGTTAAAGTACATATGTGTACCAAATTTCAAGTCAATATCTCAGACGATTCCAGAGTAAACGTGCCCACAAAAAAAAGTTACATACCGACAGACAGACACACCGACAGACCG
Organism: Rutpela maculata; assembly: GCA_936432065.2. Lineage (NCBI taxonomy): Eukaryota > Metazoa > Arthropoda > Insecta > Coleoptera > Cerambycidae > Rutpela > Rutpela maculata. Next base: position 58,600,238 of record OW386293.2, read on the forward strand.
ACAGACAGAAATTTTTTTTTCGCTCAAACTTGAAATCTCGACGTTTCATGACATTTTAAGCCTATTTGAACAATAAAAATTTCTAAAAATTTTTTTGTCGTTACTATACTTCCACTGGATGTGGAAGTAAAATATAAACACGTTCAGCGATCGTTAATAACAAATTGTTTATTAATAAATAAAGAAATAAATTAACAACGAAAAAATTTTTTCCCTTGTAGAGAATTGCAAATAATAAATTTTAAGAATCATTTTTTTATAATATGTTTAAATAATGAAAAAAGGAAAAAATTGATTATAAACAGTTAAAAAAATTTTTAAATCACCTAATATTTTATAACAATTAAAATAGCAAAAAATGTTTTTCAAAAATACGTAATTTATCTATTTGTCTATAAAATTTGTTTAAGCAAATAGCACCAAAAATTTAAGGTTTATGTAATCTTATAGTATTTTTGAATTTAATAACGGTAATAATAATTAAAATTAATAAAAACTCCTCTCTTTTTCATTTTTTAGTTTTTTGTTACCTTAAATAATTAATAACTAATAGACCATAACAATTAAAATCATCGCAATGTCATAATCTCATAAAGTACTATAATACTTTACTGACATGAGGTCTTCACGAAGCGAAACAGTTTTAGTGGCTTTTGTTTAACAATTATCCGACTTGAAATATAAACGCAAACTCTAAAAAAAATTTATTAATTAACAATAAGCTCATTTTATGAAAAATCGGCGAAACATTTTTTTCCAACGAGATATTGTTCCTTTAAGTGTCTAAATAATACCATAATTTTTTTTAATTTCTAAATTAATACTTAATATAAAAAAATGTTTCTACTTGCTACGGTCGGTTTCAGAGCATTGGAGCTCTATTTTCAACATTAAATTAAAATTATTAATAATAGAGATAGAGTTCCGGGTGTCAGGAGTTTTTTATTGGAAATTTCTTCCTCTTTAGGAATCTTTTTTTTTAATTTCTTAAATATTAATAGTTTTCGAGTCTCGTTATTTTTTCAATCTTAATTTGTTTAAAACTTTTGCAATTGTTTATGTGCGGGTTTGAAACTTTTGCATATTTTTCTAGACGTCATTCCGAATTCAATGAACCCTCACTCATATTTTTACGAGCTTTATCAAGAATTAACACGGGTTTGAACTTGTGAACTAGACTGTTTGAGAAGTTTGAAAATAGAACAATGTTATATAAAACGTTGAAGAATTAATGTAACTGTTCTTTTTTCTATTGGAACTACCCACATGATAAAAGTCAAAGTCAATAGAAAGCAAAAATAAATAACTGAATGTAAATATTGTTCGCCAGTTTACTGAAGTTTTTATATAACTGTTAAACATTATAATAATATATGACCTTCTGCAGTTTGTTGAAAATAAGTTGATTTTTCTAGATATAATTGCTATATTTGTAATTCTAATCCTTTCCTGATGATGCCAGCTTGGTTGGCAAAGAGCTTCTAGCTAAATTCTGCAGTTTTTGTTATTGTCAAATCTTATCAAGAGTTACAATAGTTTATATTTGCATTTTTTGCTTAAGATGTCTTAACTGTTGTATTTGCAGATTGGAATTTTTTTAATAACAACGTGGCTCTTCCTCTAACTAATTTTAACTTATTGTCCAAATTTAAATACGATCGGACTCTTGGTCCTTCAGTTATCGTGCTTACAAAGCACATGGTGTTTTCATAAATAGTCCAGTAAATGTCAACAGAACTGTTGGCAATGGTAAAGCTACTTTGAAGTAAGGCAGTACTTAGTCATAAATCTATCTAAAAAATTAATTGTCCTATTATTATGACGAAAAAAATGTATAAATAGAGCAGAAAAATTATTTTATAATTCGTTAAAATTAATAACCAAAACATTAGAGGAATACATAATTCTGCGTATTACAACAAATTACCTGATCAGTTGGAAACTTAAAATAACATGAAAGTCATTGTTTATAAGAATGTTTTAGAGCAGAAAAAGTAATTATCAATTACGTAAAAATACATACTTTACGAAAAAAATTGTTTGTAGATGATACAATTATCTTCAATTTTTATTTTCTTTATTATTTGAATAGACGCACGATGTTTTTAACTTTATTATTTTATCAAAAAAAAGTAAGTAAACATAACTTGAAAAATAAATCAATAAATGGCATAATTTTACCCCAATTATACAAAGAGGGCAATTTTTAATGCCTATTTTTATTCAAAATTAGTTTTTTTATTATTTGCGATATAAAGACTAAGACCATAATAAGAAATATAGCAGAAATTTAATATTGCTACATAAATTGTTTAAATTTTTATGAAGCAACCAAAACTGCAGTCTTGTGTTGATGACTCATCGATTTTGTGCGTCGGCCTTGTCTATAGGTGGTGTTGACAGAAGATGCTGTAATTAGGGTAAATGAAATCGGTTGGTCCCAGTTGAAAGGTAATTGAATAAACTTTATTTTCCAACAAAAATTTCTAATATTTTGTTTCATTATAAATGGATAAAATGTTTTTTTACAATAAGGTTGGGTTTTTTAGGTTATAAATTATTTTTAAGGAAAATAATGTAGGCATCTATACTATTTAATTAATCATTTAAAAAGCTAAAAAAAAACTTTAAATGAACTTTTTTATTAGAACGCAATTTAAAGGAAAACCGACAGGAAAACATTTTCGCAAAATTCGATTTTCATGTAAACAAATTTTTGAACAAAGAATAGATATAACTTGTAGAAATTGTAGAGAATTAAAATATCTTTCAACATTGTGGTCAACGTTCTTCTCCTCAAGCGTTAATTACTTCCACATAAGTATAGTAACGACAAAAAAAATTTTTATTGTTCAAATAGGCTTAGAATGTCATGAAACGTCGAGATTTTAAGTTTGAGCGAAAAAAATTTCTGTCTGTCGGTCCGTCTGTAACTTTTTTTGTGCGCACGATTACTCTGGAACTGTTTAAGATATTGACTTAGAATTTGGTACACGTATGTATTTTAACGAGATCTGGAAATAAATTATATTTTTATCATCTTCCGTCGAAGGGTTGGGTGGTAAATTGGGGTAAATGGAGGATAAATAGGTAAATCGAACAGGTAAGAGTCCATAAAATTTGTATTTAGTATATGCAAGAGAAGCTAAGGTCTCTAAAAGCTTTTTGGCATTAGTCACTCCCATTACCACCCCCATCTCATTATTAAAGAGGATAAAAAATTTGTGATTTAGTGTGTGTACAAGAACCAAAAATTTCAAAATATTTTTTTACTTCATCCACCTCTATTATCATTCCCCTATCACCACCCCCATCCCACTACCGATGTGGGATATCGTTTTATGGGTTTCAAATATTATATTATTAAAGTTCCATAAACAATTATTCCCACATACAAAATTTTTTCGTTGTGAGAGACTTGGTTAGAAAATCTGGATGTGGAAGTATTGATTCCTTGGGCAACGGTTTTTTTGAGTTAATCGCGAAAAACGAGCGTTGAATTTTGACTTTTGGAGGGCAGGAAAAAAACACTAAACCTTAAAAAAAATCACTTCTCGGTCAAATTTTTACCATATTGGAACGGACTAAAATTTTCTTCCCCCTTTGATTGACATTTATGAATTATTTTTTCTGTTGGATGACGACCCTGCATATTTTTCTTATAAAAACTATATCAGATTTTTTCCTGGCAATAGCGACTGACAACTACATTTCAAATATCACTTTACTGTGTCGTTTTTTAGTTTTTAAAGTGGCCACCCTGTAAATTTTTCATATTTTTCTTCTTTGACAGTTATGTTACCTAAATGCGAAATCTCCGCCACATCTTCTTTCATTATTTTTTTAGGTTTTTTTTTTTAGGCTGTATATTTTCATATTTTTCTTACTTGGCAGTTGTGTTGTGATATCTGCATGCGAAATAATATCGTCCTTCATCTCATTTTTTATTATTATTTTTGGGGCGACCACCCTATATATTTTTTCATATTTTTCTTTGACAGTTGTGTTAACTATATGAGAAACATTATTGTCCGCAATCCATTTTTTCATTATTTTCTTAGAGTGAACACCCTGTACATTTTTCATATTTTTTCCCTGACAGTTGTGTTAACTACACGCAAAATATAACTGTCTTTCGTCACATTTTTTCCTCATTATTTTTTCAGGTGTCCACTGTTCTTCTTTGACAGTAGCGTCAACTAACGACCAAATATTTTTGCGTCAAATGGTTTTGTAATATTTTCCCCACAATATATATCTTATAAACTACAATAATTGTTATGTGTACACATGTATTGTTAGAAATAGATACATACTTCTGGCTCTTGTAGATATAGCTGTAGATATAGCGCCAACAGACAGACACCAGACCGACAGACAGAGAGATTGATGGAATTAAATGGCTTTAATTTTCGTAATCTGCATAGTCTGAAACGCGAAAATCCGAAGAAATCTCGGAGGGTAATTTTTTTACGATTACAATACCCTACTTCCCTTCGGTTAGCAAGGGAAGTAAAAAACGAAATTTAATCCATATGACAATATTTCTAAATGCTTTAATAGTGGATTTTAACATTCCGTAAACAAGTGGCACTGACCATTTACAGGTACCTAAAACAAATTTAGCGGGAATTTGATAGAAAGTGTCGACCTACCCCAACATCTGTCGGTCACACTACAATGGACTGTTATAGTTAGTAATTTTAAATATGTGACTAATACTTTCTCAATTTGCTGTAATGTACAGTATTATAAATTTTTCACGTTCTGACTTTTTAGTTATTTAATTTAGTTTTTAAATATGTTAACATTTTAAATCACATAAAGTGAAGTCAAATTAAGTAAGAAAATAGGTGAATAAGGAATTCTCTGGCTGCAGCAATTTTATTATTTTAATTTGTCGTAGATATAATAAGTGCCATCAAGACGTTTTTAATTAAACCGGTCCAGCGTAAAAAATTTTTAACAATTTATTTTTCAACGCTGAAATTTTCTGCTCTTTTCCTATTATCTTCGGTCCTAATAATCGTATCGCAAAAATAAAAACCACCAAAAATTGTCTTTTTTGACAATTTAAGAAATATAACGTAATAATGCATCCATTTTAACGAAAGTTGGAGGAACTGTGCACTTTATTGAATTAAACCTTCGTGCCAAATTTTAGCATAAAATATTTATTCAAACGGCTAAAAATAAAAAAAGATTTCGAAATTTTAATCGCTTATTGTTTAAGTGCATCGATTCGTAGAACATTTTTTTTTTTTTTTTTCAAAATGTAGGTTTTTTACATGTATCTTCATTTAAACCATTTTTTAAATCTGTTTATAATTTTCAAAATTATAGGTATAAACATATTCAGATAACTGGATTTTTTATCAAACCAAGAACAGGTAACGAATTATGAAAATAGACGATATATTTCTTAAAAAAATAATGATCTATTTGCATTTGGGGCCGAGATACGTCAGTGTTTGCGCCTCAGTCGCTTATAAATAAGCAAATTGTTATATGTTCTTAAAATTTGAACTGGTTATTCTTCAGTAATATTAGTCTCACCTAGTTGAGAACAATCCAGAAGCACAATTGTTAAAAAAGATAGAGGCCCGATAGTCGGGCTTTTAGCGATTATGTTAGAGATCCAAAAATCGCCAAATAGCTCTAAATGTGATATTATGGTTTTACAGATCATACTTCACTCGTAAGATAATTCAGTGTGTAAGACGACCAGCAGAGACTCCAGGATGCAACGTCTCTGGTTCAAATCCTAACTGCGATTTTTTATATTGTATCAATAAAATTAAAAGTTACAAAGCTGTGTACATAGACATAAGAATAACTGTTCAGGTTAGGTTTGTTTTCCCTTCCGCGACAAAAATGAATAAGAAAGTAAAAAAAAAATCGACTATGTGTGTTATAATCTCAAAGCCGCTTTATTCGATGTAATTTTAAAAATTATAGTTTTGACTCATTATCAAACAGCGGAGACAAAAACATAAGCATCGAAAAACAATCAGTCCAAATTTTTAGAAAAAATATCGACTTGTTTATTTATGAGTGACCTAAACACAAAAACTGACGTTTCACGGCCCCAAATACAAGTAGATCATTAATTTCTTTAGAAAAATGTTAGATATTTCATCTGTTTTCATAATTGGTTTCCCGCTTTTGGTTTCATAAAAACCCAGAGTTATTTGAATTTGTTTACAACTGTAACTTTGAAAATAATAAATAAATTTCAAGCAAAAATGGTTCAAGTGAGTATTCTTTTTTCTTAACACTGTTGGAAAATACATGTAAAAATCTACATTTTCAACAAAAATTTACCGCACACGAGTCACTGCACTTAAACACTTAAACAACAAGCGACAAAAATTTCGAAATTATTATTGGTCTTTAGCCGTTTGAGTTTTGTTCAAAAATATTTATTTTGCGCTAAAATTTAGCACAGGTTTAGTCCAATAAAAGGCTTAGTTCCACGGACTTTCGTTAAAATTGATGCATTATTATGTTATATTTGAAGACTTAAGTGGATAAAGATGTTATGTCACACTTTTAAAGTTTTGAGTAAATTAAACAAAACGGTTTTGAGTTGGAACTTATTTATTTTGTCTTCGATTCAAATGAATAATACCTCATAAAATAGATAATTTTGGGTTATATTCTTTTGTTTTCACTAATATTAAAGAACAATATCAAGCTGTTATGAAACTAGATTTTTCTGTCCAAAACTGTGTACATCCACTAAAATTACTGGTTGTATGTATGACATGGCGCCTTTATAATCAAAAAGTTTCTATAAAATATTACAAATTTAGAATTCACCGTTTATTGGGTGTTAAATCTATATCAGGGGTGTTCAAAAATTGCATAAAGTAATTTTTTTTAAAAATGCGACATAACACCTTTATCCACTCAGGTCTTCATTTATTAAATTATTATCAAAAAAGGCAATTTTTGGTGGTTTTTATTTTTTTTTTGCTAATTAACAAACTATCATCTAGTTTTTGCATAGGCCTAGTCTTATTCAAGATTTTATTGCGAATAATTCGCTATTTTTATTTTTACGATACGATTACTAGGACCGGATATGCTAATGAAAATAACAGCAAATTTCAGTGTTTAAAAATAGGTAAATTGTTAAAATATTACAAGAAGCAATGGACCGATTTAATCCAAAACTGCTCATAGCACTTGTTATTATACATAAAACAAAAATTACTGCAGCCAAACAGTTTCATTCAAAATTTATTTTCACTCCACTAATAGTGTGGGGTGCTCTTAGACGAAAAAGTAAGTTATTAGAAAATCGATTGGATTTGAATGAATTTCCCTGAAAACATTTTTAATGGCTTTCTATAATCAAATATGAAGTTTTCTACCACTTTTCCTTGTCCGCAATAAATATAAAATAAATATTGTCAATTTCCTTTCAAATAAAATTAATTAAAAATTTAAAAATAAAATAAGTACATGTTCTATTTTGCTATTTGTTCTCACCTCACTGCACCATATATCTAGAGACAATACACACCTATAAGATAATAGTTATTTAACAAACAAGTATGTTAATGAGAGCGATTAATAAATTGAGACATTTTAACGTGCGAGCGCTAGCGAGCGCATTATTTGTCGAGATTATTAATCGCCGATTACCACACGAGTAAGTTACAAAAATTTTCCGTTCATTGTATATAGGAGAAAAACCGCTGCCCAAGGAATCACTACTTCCACATCCAGATTTTCTATCAAAGTCACTCACAACGAAAAAATTTTGTATCTGGAAATAATTATTTATGGAACTTTAATAATATAATATTTGAAATCCTCTACCCCAAAAACCCATAAAACGATACCCCACATCGGTAGTGGGGCGGGGGTGGGGATAGGGGGTGGTAGTGGGGGGTGGATGAAGTAAAAAAATATTTTGAGGTTTCTGGTTCTTGTACACATACTAAATCACAATTTTTTTTCAACCTCTTTAATAATGGGGTGGGGGTGGTAATGGGGGTGGCTAATGTCAAAATTTTTTTTGAGACCTTAGCTTCTCTTATATATACTAAATACCAATTTTATGGACTCTTGCCTGCTTGATTTACCTATTTACCTCAATTTACCCCCCAACAAGATGAAATATAATCTAGTTCTAGATCTCGTTAAAGTACATATGTGTACCAAATTTCAAGTCAATATCTCAAACGGTCCCTGAGTAAACGTGCGCACAAAAAAAGTTACAGACAGACAGACAGACAGACCGACAGACAGAAAGACAGACAAACAGACCGACAGACAGACAGAAATTTTTTTCGCTCAAACTTAAAATCTCGACGTTTCTTGACATTCTAAGCTTGCTTATTTGAACAATAAAAATTTTCAAAATTTTTTTTGTCGTTACTATACTTCCAATGGATGTGGAAGTAATAGGAAAAAAATCTAATTTTATATTATGACACAAAATTGAATTCTAAGTATTACTTTATTTATTTAATTATGGTAACACATATGGAATTTAAAAAATATCAAAAATACAATTACAAATTCATTAGGCCTCTTTTTGTAACATGGAAAAATATGCCAATAGCACCGATTCCGAATAGCGCGATACCTGCTTCTCTTTTATTAATTATAAAAGTTTCATACTCGTTTTATACGTTTGACAATTAGAGTTTTGACATTAATTGTCATATTAATTGTTTTCAATTATGTCCTTAGTTACCTAAACTAAAATCGTATATTAATAGAATATCAGTTATTAATAGGGGTTATTAATGAACGATTTTTTATATATTTATCAAAGCTACAAATACACGATGAACGGAAAAAGTAATAAATAAAATAGGTAGGTATAATTTATTAATTATTTGGAAACACGCGATAATAATTGTTTATGTAACTAAGCACTAAAGTTAAACATTTTATCACGATGTAGAATTTAGTTAAATAAACCACATAAATGATAAAAAGAAACTTTAGTGCCAAGTGTATAACTAAGTTTTTCTTGAAATTGTGAAATTAAGGTTAATCAACTCTATTTAATGAATAATTTTAAGTGGCATTAAGAAATGTCAATTATTTAAATTTCAAATCTCAATAATTTTTTGTAATGTAATTATGTCACAAGCAATGGACAATTTATGTTGACGTTTACCTGTCACCTCCTCCAACTACAAGAAATCGTACAATGTTTGATTACTTTAGTGACTATCTCTAACTCTTCAATGACAATTTTGAGGTTTTTTCCGATTTCAAAAAAATCTATTTTTTGTACGTTCAAGCTTATTTGTTTATTTACAATATCTGTTGCCAAGACGTCAGGTTATATTTACTGATTGCTAAGTCGGTAAGTAATTTGCTTACCGGTAAGTAAAATTAATATAATATATATTACCGATATTTCTCAAAAATAAGTACAACAAATAAGGTCATTTCTATGTATTTAAAAAAAAATAACATTATTTTCTGCACGATTGTTTTTAATTACACTTCAATTAAAATAATTTAATTTCTAGTAAATAAACGAAATGTCAAAATACAAATATCTTATTTGACAAGTTGTACTTGCCACGAAATATAAACGTGACTTTTGACTTTTCGTTTATTTAGTAGAAACTAAATTATTTTAATTGAAGTGCAATTTAATATGATTGTACAAAAACAGTATAAGCATCGCGAACCTTATAGTCTCCGGCAGTAAACGTCCGTTACCGTTCTGATGATACTTAATATACTATTATTTCCACACTACGGAATAATATATATCTACCATATATTAGGTAAGTAACTAGATTACTACAAAAATAAAGTCGGATCTTTCATATGAAGTTCTTTAAAATTAGCTTTTCCTGGATAATTACGCCCTTCTGTAAAGCGTGCATTAAAATAATGTTTGAAATTATTTTTTTCAGACTCATATAGTGCAAGCTTTAAAAACTATTGATAAGTTTTTACTCAATATATTTATGCAAAAGTATTTTCATCCTCCGTGGCATCCCTTAAATGTATCAAATAAACCACCCATTATGACTTTTCAACAGTTCTTAACGGTTGAAACTTAGCTTATAACTTCATCAGAAAATTTTAAAACTTTTTGCTTCTTGCTTAAAAAAAAATAAAATACCCAGACATGCATAAAAATAAGCCGTTTTCTTCCATATGTATTTAATACCCTTCTCTCAAAATTATTCAGATTAAAAGTAATGTAAACTAAATGAACGGAAATAACAAAGAAGGTGGGAAATATTTAACAAATATAAAGTAGAGGAGATTTGCACTCGCCCCTTTAAAAGGGGGTAGCTTTCCAGGGAGGGCTACTTTTGGAAAAGTTAATACTAGAAACTTTCCTTAATTTTTGCCAAGGAATCTACTTAGAAATATCCTCAACATTTTAGTTAATACCCTGTATAGGTGTACTTAAAATCACAAATTAATTATATTTATAATTACGATTTTTGCTGCTGAACGCACGGAAAAGAAAGACAGTGTATATAATCTTAGTGAAGTAAAAAAGTAAAATGTATCAATAGATTTTTTGTTAAATAACAACAGTTCTTTTGTCATCTTATAGCAGATATAAATATTATTTAGTTACGAGTCCCGTTCTAAGCCAGCCGTTAGATAAACACAATTAACATAAAATATTTAATTATCATAGCCAAAAATTATCATTGCCACAGCAAAAATATTACAGATACAAACATATTAGTTGGCTGCATAATATTTACCAAGCAGATGTACAGTGTTGCCAGGACTCAGGGATTCGTATAATGCATCGAATAAAATAGGGCATTGCAAAATGCGTCAAATATATTCACTGTATATATCGCTTATACACCGACAACTGTAGCGCCATCTGAACATCAATTCGTTGAACTACATCGCGTATGTTTTGAGAGAAAGGAGGTGCAATTTGATGCCCGGGCGAAATTTTGCCAATTGGCGGGATTTGTTGAGAATAACATAGTCTAGGTTTTATACACGCATATTTTTACGAAGCCCGAAGGCGGGCTTCGTATGTGTGTTGTGGGCTTCGGGTAAGCGGCAGAATATACTGTTTTGGGCTTCGTATTGAGGCTTCATATGTCTATATATATATATATATATATATATATATATATGTATATATATATATATATATATATATGAATTCGGATTTGAAGGAAACAACTACTCACCAGGCAAATACCCCGACCTGCATTGAATTACACTTTCAAATCGTGATCAGTAACCAACTACCAGACCGGTCTATGTCTGGTTAGGAACAGACAAATGATAGTTGGTTACTGATCACGATTTGAAGGTGTAATTCAATGCAGGTCGGGGTATTTGCCCGCTGAGTAGTTGTTTCGTTCAAATCCGAATTCATAAACAGTGAGTATAGCCCGCTAGGCTAGAGGTCGCCGCTCTTGGTACTTGCAAAAAAGCAAGTCGCTATACGTCAGTGACATTTGTCCGACGTATAGTAGCATCTGACCATATGAGAGTTTACCTCTCACCAGCACTCCATATATATATATCTATATATATATATATATATATATATATATCTATATATATATATATATATATATATATATATATATATATATATATATATATATATATATATATATATATATATATATTGTAACGATATATAACATTGTGAAGTAATAAATACAGTAATTACGTGCAGATGAATGAAATATTTGAAACACAAAGTAAACATACATGTATACTTGAATCAAATGTTAAAATAAAATGTTATTATTAAGAAATTGTTGTTTAATATAGGGTATTGATGATACTTTCAGTAAGCACGAATCTTGAGAAGTGCAAAATAATCTCAGAAATTGCTAAAAGCTGTTTCTCATAATAAAATTTACAATATTGTGCCAAGAACACATATAGAGACATAATCACTCTCGAAAAACATAAATTAAGTAAAAAAGTTATTCATAAAAATTAATTAAATCAAATAAAACACTAAATAAACTATGTAAATATCATATTGTAACACTTTAGATAAGATTTATTTAGGGAAAATGTATCCCATAAACAGGACATAAAATAATAAAAGTTCAGAGCGAGAAGCTTCGTCCAAAATCAAACTTTTACAAAAAGTGATAAAAACAACAATCGTAATCTAACTAAAAGTGGTGTACTTTAAATATTAATAGGTTAACTTACTTTTTGTAGTGTGCACTCTAAGAATAAACTGTGAAAAAGGACTCACTCAGGTGAAAACATTGGGGTGACACTAGTTTTCTTAGATTTTAATAGATTTCAGTTCTCACTGGTATTGTAGTAACAAAATTTCACGTTGTTCTTGTAGACATTCATAAGGGGCAACCTTTTAGTGTAGTAGTTTTGAACACAGGTTGAAGTTCATACAGAATGGGGCCAAAATGTAGTGCCTGCGACAGCCTGAAAAAACATGTTGTGTTAGCAAAGTAAAATTAAGTGTAGGTTAAGTAAAATATATGCCAAAATGTTCATTAGAGTATGTAGATTCGACATGTATATGAAAATAATATGTAAATTAGCTTGTAAGAGAGAATTTTACACAATTTAACCTAATTTCACATAACCGAGAAACATATTAAATAGGTTGTAAAACCCTAGGTATTGTATACCGAAATGATCTATGAAACATGCAGAATAAAACCCAATTGGCAAAAGTCATCAAATTTATTAAATAAGAAAGAAAAATTCAAATTCAAAAAAATAATAAATGTCAATTAAAATCAAGTGGGTAGTAAACTTCAAAAATCAACGATTACGGCCAATTAAAAACCGTAATTCGTAATTCAGTCATTAACAAGCATTTAAAGAGTCTATACGCGTTTTTGGAGAGCGAGCACATAACCTAACTTTTTAAAAGTAGAAAATGAGAAATTAATTATCAAAGTTTGCATAAAATTAATAAATATAAAAGGAAATTTTAATGACTCAACAATATTCATGGATATGTGAAAATAAGTTTATATTTCAAGCAATTTGAATGTGTAAAAGCTGTAAATAACAAAATTGTAAGAAGGCTTTGTAAACAAATTTCAACTGTACAACGAAAATAAATGTCAGGTACTTACCTGTATAGAAAATAGTGCTTCATAAGTAAACGGATGGTATAGAAGAAAGAATTAAGTGTGGAAATTCCAAATATCGAGGTTCAAAGTAAACACTGCTATTTCAAGCCAGCTGTTTGGTGTGAAATCATCGAGTTACGAGAGTGGCAACTGCAGTTAGAAATCTGTCAAGTGTAAAGGTGCGTCTGAACCGGTACGTGACACCGAACGCAACCGAATCTTTGGTAAGGTAAAAGCTTTTACTACGTTTTCGTTTCGTCTTCACAATAAAATAAAGAAATTCTGACTTTTATTTTAAAATTGAGATCTCTATATAAAAATTGCAATAGACAATATAAATGGCCAATAGTTTTAGTTAATTTTAAGGAATTTAATAACAATTTGTCAAACCATTTTCGAAAAACATACAGGCAGTTTTGATCTATTGAACAAATTTGGCATTAATATAAAATAAAATTCACTTATTACTGTTCTCTTAAAATTTGGTGTTTTATTAATTAATTAATTTTGGTTGACATAAGGTCACCTGGCGCTCAACAAAATAAGTTTCCAATTAAACCAAGGAAAGTATTATCTTACAAGTTATCACTCAACATTCACTCTGTTCGTCTGTTGAACCTACTCGAGACCCAGAGATAGAGTTTAGTTTTGAAAGTAAGTACAAATAAAATATTTAAATACAATTATAAACCATAACAAATACTATAACAAAAATTTGGCGTCCAACGCGTGGCTATTTTAAATTTAACTTAATAACGTAGGGTGAGTAAGGCGAACAGGGTGAATAAGTAAAACAACAGTTATATTAAACCACAAACAAAATATTGGCCTATTACAAAATTGACAAATTTTCAAACACTGCATTTATCTGAAAGGTTATTTAAGGTAAATAAAACCAAAGTAAACAAAATATTTATTATTTAACAATAAGGTTTGTATATTTAAAAGAATCACATAAATAACTTATGAGACTACGGTCAAATAAGAAAACCGGAATGGCAGGAAACGACACAGAAGCTGGTACGTCAGCACGTACACAGGACACACAACCAGAAGAAAGTGTACAACCAACGCAAGATCCTCGACAAGCAGGAGATGTACAACAGGATCCGGGTATGTTACAACAGTTGATGGAAATGATGGCAAACATGAACGCTCAGATGATTCAAAACAACATGCGATCAGAAGAAAACAGTATCAGATTGGAAGAAAACATAACAGGAAAAATAGCCAACCTAGAAGAAAACAACATAAGATTGGAAGGAATCATAACAGAGAACAGCAGTAGAGTAGAAGAAAAGATAAACAAGTTAGAAGAAAACATAAATAGAAAAATGGATGAAAGAATGAAAAAATTTGAAGAAGACACTATGGAATTAAGAAACAAAGTAAACAATTTTGAAGAAAGATGGGACACCATGGGACAAACCATAGTTACAGAGATAAATACGAGGGTGGTGAGGTATCGGTAGAAATTTGCGAGGAAATGAGAAAAGAGGTAGAAATAAGAGTGGATGACAGTGTAAAAGAACTTGATGACAAATTTAAAAAGCAAGGTGACAATCTAGCGGAACAAATAAAAGAACAGGAGTGTAGGTCGTTATTAAACACAGAAAGAATGAGAGAATGGACAGACACACATACACAAAATCACACACCACATACATACATAAACACATGTAACAAAACTAACTTTTATTTTTATGGGGACTATCGAACGCACCCAAAAGTATTCATCACCAGACTTAAACAGCATATGAGCACATTACCCAGAAACACAAACCTAAAATTAGTCATTCAAAGCATGATACGCGGAGAAGTAGAATTTTGGTTTGAAATGATCAGTGGAAAATTTCAATCTTTAGAGGAATTTGAGGTACTTTTACTAAGACAATACTGGAGTGATTTCACCCAGCAAAAGATTCGTCAAAACTTATTCTCTGGAAAATATAATGAGAAATCCGGTCTATCTAGGGAAAATTATGTCCTTAGAAAAATCTACAATGTCATACATCTAGAGCCCAAATTTACGGATTGAGAAATTATAAAATATATTGCTAGAGATTTTTCAGTAAATGTACAAAATGTAATTATTACTCAAAGAATTGCAACCTTGGATAATTTAATCGAATATCTTAGGGAAATAGACGATTATATGCCTAACAACTATACTTCCAATCAAAATTATAATAACTATGAAAACCAGGGAAACAGGAATTTTAACAATCAAGGGGGAGATCGGAACAATAATCAAAATTTTAATCCACAAGGGGGGAATATGAACAGAAATTTTAATAATCAAGGGGGAAGCAGGAATTTTAACTTCAACAACTCTGGGGAAAACAGGAACTTTAATAATCAAGGGGGAAACAGAAACTTTTACAATCAACAAAGGGGAAACTTAAACAGAAATTTTAATAATAACCAAGGTGATGACATGAACAGGAATTATAGAAGTAGGGAATTTTACCAAAATCAAAATTTTAATCCACAAGGGGAAACATGAACAGAAATTTCAATAATCAAGGGGGAGACGGAAACAGATATAATAACAATGTACAGTACCAACCAAGGTACAACAGTAATACGCAATTTAAAGGGCCAGAGAGAGTAAACATGAGGGGGGAAGTAAACAACATTCGCCAAGATCCCAGGAAACAGGTTCGGTGGGAAAATGAAAACCCGCAATTTGAAAATGACATGAGGGAAAGCAGAAGCTATGCACAGGTAGCAAACATAGGTATTAACAAGGAAAATGACTACAAAATTCCAAGAAAATTTGAATAGGATAGAAACGGTTGGGCAAATAAATGGTAGGCCTCCGGAACAGGATTTTTGATATTACAAAATTTAAACTTGCCTAGATGTGAAAATGGACGTACGAAAGAATATATTGAATATGAGATTGGAAACGAACAAAAATCTATTAAAATATAATTGTACCATTTGTAACTATTGAGAAAATGACACACATTTAATAAGCTTAGGTAATATTGAAACAGAGGTTGATAGATCAAAACAAATATGAATTATGGTATTGTATTAAGAGAGGACGTATCATCCGAAATAAGGAATAAGAGGATTAATAAAATAATTGCGGTAAAAAGGGCAGAGTTCCCAAGGTAAATAATTGCGGTATAAAGGGCAAAGTTCCCAAGGAAAATAATTGCGGTATAAAGGGCAGAGTTCCCAAGGTAGATAAGTGCGGTATAAAGGGCGTAGATCCCAAAATAAATAATTGCGGTATAAAGGGCAAAGTTCCCAAGGTATATAATGCGATAAAAAGGCGAAAAAGCCAATGAAATAAATAATTGCGGTAAACATGTGATGGAAAATACCACATATGTTGAAAAAATAAGTTTTATGAAGTCCGAAGAAGTAAAGATAAATTGTCCTCCTGAAAACAATAAAATGATACAGAAATTGTTAAAAAAGTAAATTGTAAATGTAAAATTTTACAAAGATTCAATAAGTTTATTTTAAAGAGAAAGGAATATCAACTAAGCTTAAATTAGGTATTAATAAAGTATAAATTAAAAATCACAAGATGATGTGTCACGATGGATTCATGGTAAAATATTCATAGGGCCAGGAGATAACTCAGCTCCTGAAACAAAAGAAAATATGTTACAAAAGGGAACAAACAAATTTTAATAAATACATGTGGTAAACAAATATAATATAAGAAGTGAAAGATAAATTGAATGTTCGAGTAAATGGAAGATTTCATATAGGGTTATTATATCCATATGATCCAGGTTAAAAATAAAAAAAAATTAAATTAGACTGTACGTCTGTCCGTATGAATTTCACAACGTATGGACAGAGCTAAGAAATTTTCACTTAAGTTCAAATTTATTAGCTAAGGGGGAAATGTAACGATATATAACATTGTGAAGTAATAAATACAGTAATTACGTGCAGATGAATGAAATATTTGAAACACAAAGTAAACATACATGTATACTTGAATCAAATGTTAAAATAAAATGTTATTATTAAGAAATTGTTGTTTAATATAGGGTATTGATGATACTTTCAGTAAGCACGAATCTTGAGAAGTGCAAAATAATCTCAGAAATTGCTAAAAGCTGTTTCTCATAATAAAATTTACAATATTGTGCCAAGAACACATATAGAGACATAATCACTCTCGAAAAACATAAATTAAGTAAAAAAGTTATTCATAAAAATTAATTAAATTAAATAAAACACTAAATAAACTATGCAAATATCATATTGTAACACTTTAGATAAGATTTATTTAGGGAAAATGTATCCCATAAACAGGACATAAAATAATAAAAGTTCAGAGCGAGAAGCTTCGCCCAAAATCAAACTTTTAGAAAAAGTGATAAAAACAACAATCGTAATCTAACTAAAAGTGGTGTACTTTAAATATTAATAGGTTAACTTACTTTTTGTAGTGTGCACTCTAAGAATAAACTGTGAAAAAGGACTCACTCAGGTGAAAACATTGGGGTGACACTAGTTTTCTTAGGTTTTAATAGATTTCAGTTCTCACTGGTATTGTAGTAACAAAATTTCACGTTGTTCTTGTAGACATTCATAAGGGGCAACCTTTTAGTGTAGTAGTTTTGAACACAGGTTGAAGTTCATACAGAATGGGGCCAAAATGTAGTGCCTGCGACAGCCTGAAAAAACATGTTGTGTTAGCAAAGTAAAACTAAGTGTAGGTTAAGTAAAATATATGCCAAAATGTTCATTAGAGTATGTAGATTCGACATGTATATGAAAATAATATGTAAATTAGCTTGTAAGAGAGAATTTTACACAATTTAACCTAATTTCACATAAACGAGAAACATATTAAATAGG
Organism: Rutpela maculata; assembly: GCA_936432065.2. Lineage (NCBI taxonomy): Eukaryota > Metazoa > Arthropoda > Insecta > Coleoptera > Cerambycidae > Rutpela > Rutpela maculata. The sequence continues at coordinate 58,618,138 of OW386293.2, forward strand.
TTGTAAAACCCTAGGTATTGTATACCGAGATGATCTATGAAACTTGTAGAATAAAACCCAATTGGCAAAAGTCATCAAATTTATTAAATAAGAAAGAAAAATTCAAATTCAAAAAAATAATAAATGTCAATTAAAATCAAGTGGGTAGTAAACTTCAAAAATCAACGATTACGGCCAATTAAAAACCGTTATTCGTAATTTAGTCATTAACAAGCATTTAAAGAGTCTATACGCGTTTTTGGAGAGCGAGCACATAACCTAACTTTTTAAAAGTAGAGAAATGAGAAATTAATTATCAAAGTTTGCATAAAATTAATAAATATAAAAGGAAATTTTAATGACTCAACAATATTCATGGATATGTGAAAACAAGTTTATATTTCAAGCAATTTGAATGTGTAAAAGCTGTAAATAACGAAATTGTAAGAAGGCTTTGTAAACAAATTTCAACTGTGCAACGAAAATAAATGTCAGGTACTTACCTGTGTTGAAAATAGTGCTTCATAAGTAAACGGACGGTATAGAAGAAAGAATTAAGTGTGGAAATTCCAAATATCGAGGTCCAAAGTAAACACTGCCATTTCAAGCCAGCTGTTTGGTGTGAAATCATCAAGTTACTAGAGTAGCAACTGCAGTTAGAAATCTGTCAAGTGTAAAGGTGCGTCTGAACCGGTACGTGACACCGAACGCAACCAAATCTTTGGTAAGGTAAAAGCTTTTACTACGTTTTCGTTTCGTCTTCACAATAAAATAAAGAAATTCTGACTTTTATTTTAAAATTGAGATCTCTATATAAAAATTGCAATAGACAATATAAATGGCCAATAGTTTTAGTTAATTTTAAGGAATTTAATAACAATTTGTCAAACCATTTCCGTAAAACATACAGGCAGTTTTGATCTATTGAACAAATTTGGCATTAATATAAAATAAAATTCACTTATTGCTGTTCTCTTAAAATTTGGTGTTTTATTAATTAATTAATTTTGGTTGACATAAGGTCACCTGGCGCTCAACAAAATAAATTTCCAGTTAAACCAAGGAAAGTATTATCTTACAAGTTATCACTCAACATTCACTCTGTTCGTCTGTTGAACCTACTCGAGACCCTGAGATAGAGTTTAGTTTTGAAAGTAAATACAAATAAAATATTTAAATACAATTATAAACCATAACAAATACTATAACAATATATATATATATATATATATATATGTATATATCTATATATATATATATATATATATATATATATATATATATATATATATATATATATATATATATATATATATATATATATATATATATATATATATGTATAGGCTTATTTTTACGAAGCCCGAGGGCGGGCTTCGAGTAAGCGGCAGAATATGCTGTTTTGGGCTTCGTATTGAGGCTTCATATGTCTATATATATATATATATATATACATATGAAGCCTCAATACGAAGCCCAAAACAGCATATTCTGCCGCTTACTCGAAGCCCACAACACACATACGAAGCCCGCCCTCGGGCTTCGTAAAAATAAGCCTATACATATATATATTGATACGTCATTCCCGAAAAGCATACTAGAATATTAGCGTAATGAGAGGGCAAGATAAATTTATCACTCTGTATGCATTGCCTGTGTGAAACGACCATACGTTTACAAAATTTATCACACATCATTGGTCAATGAATTTTAACTAAAGGTAAAACAAGTATCACCAGTAGCAGTGAACACTGGTTTAGATTTAAGCACAACATGCACTAGATAAGTTTAATTGTATAATTTAAGTGGACAAAATTGAAATAAAAAATAGCATAAATACCTTGTACGGTGTACAAATAAGTAAAAAGGATATTCTGTATAGTAAAACACCAAAGCGATACTTAGAAATCATGATTTGTATATAGACACTTTTAGAGATGACCCAGGTCACTGGAACCATGTAGCGTTGTCTCGACACAGCTAAAAACAATCATAAAATTAACCATGTATTAAGTAAAAATGAGTACAATGTAAAATTAAAAACTTAATAAGTGATTTTGTACCATGAAGGACACTAACAAAGCGAAGTTTCTTAATAACATTAAACATTCAGTGCATAGTTATGAGAAGCATATAGGGTCTCCCCGTAGAAAAACAAACTTTAACCATTTTACTAAAAGTACATAGCGTAATGAAAGCAAAAGCTTATAAAAGATAGGTACCAACCTGGTGATGCTTCACATCTACACAGCTCTAGATTTTCATAGTGAAAAAGGTTGATTAAACTGTGTAAGAGTGCAGCTACTTCGACACACATAGTGACAGAACTTTACTAAAAAGTGCAACTGGTCCAAGAACTCTTATGTATTTCCAGGAGAGGATCATTTTGAACATTTCCCAAGATAAGATAGTTAGATTTCATTTGAGTACATAAGCTCAGGGCAAGAAGCTTCTGGTAGCGAGGCCCCTAAAATAAAAAATGTACATAACGTTAATAATAAAGCATTGTATTAGTTTTAATTAGGGTATAATTATGTAATGATATCTCGGGGATGTGCTGGATAGGCATTCTCTAGGTTTTTAATAGTTTTAAGCAGAAAATGTAAGAAATAAGGATATTTCTGTAAAATTGTTAATAAGGTACAAAATCATTTGGAAGAGGTACCAAAATGATCAGAAAAGGATGGAATACAATATTCAATAAAGAAAACCCTCGTTTTATTAAGTAAAAGTCCAAAAATTATTATATTCCTAAAATGGGATAATGTGTCATTAAAAATCCATAAAATCATGCACCCTGGTTTTGATCTAAATGTCAATTTGGGCCAATTAAAACGCCAAAATTAAAAAACAGTCTTTGTTTAATCGCCGTCCAGGGCAGATGTCGAATTTTTCTCTGTAAAAACCAACCATAACCTCACAATCGAGAAATAAAATATCACGAATTAAGTTGATAACCGAAGTCAATTAATGGTAAAGTTATACCAACAATTATACAGTAATTTTCTCATTTCGAAATTAAATACAAAATTGTAATTAAATCAAAATAACAAAGACTCAGTTTACAAAATTTGTTTTCCTGGAGGAGGAAAAATTACACTCCCCAGATAATAATAATTAATCCTACTTACGGTATAAAGTTTTAAAACAACACAAGTGCTTCGTAGAAGTCTTAAAACAAAGTGTTTTCTTCGTTTTCCCAAAGGAATGGTTTATTTTCCTGGTAAATAAACACATTAACATTCACAGCTGGAGGTACTACAAGTAGAGCCATCTAGTAGCAGTGGCAGCATTCATCCGTTTCGGCTGGCAGAATTCCGGACTGAGAGAGTTTCAGTGGCGTACTATTTACAGTGGCGGAGGTAATATGAAATTTGATTATATAAAGGTACCTTTATGAGGATTTAAAATCGTGAATCCTATATACGAGAACAGTATAGAGTTGCAACTAAAAAACAGGCCATTAATTAATAACATTTGTAATTTCAATAATCAAGTTTATAATTGTTTTATATGTTTTCATGTATTCATGTTTTCGTTAAGCAACTGTGAGAATCCTATCCCATATTAAAATTTTATTTTGTGTCAAGTCAAAACTAGTGTTTCATTTGATGCTGTGTGAGAACCGACTACTGAGAAAAGAATTGCTTACATAAGAAAGCTTCCTCATTGCTCTAGCATAAAACAACATTTAAAGTAAATATCATCATTCAAGGCGCCCAACTCCGAATTTTCCAAATAAATAAAAAAGCATAACATTTAATATACATATATATATATATATATATATATATGTTACACCCTAAAATATCGATAGTTATAAAAATAAGTAATCTTCCCCTCATAAGATGTAACCCCATTTCCTGTTTTAAGTAGCTTTTACCATAAATATGTCACAGGTGTTTTAATGATACTTTTAAGCTCTCAAATGTAAAGGATGTAAACATCCGCTAGATTAGATAAACTTTAGGGTCCAAAGGGCGAACCCTCTTTAGATAAGTTCCCCTATTTTTATAATTACTTATTCTAGAATCTGCCTACGTGACGTTTGTAATGTAGCTAGTTTAGAGTTTACTATAAATACCCCCAAATGCTATTTCAAAGCTGAGTGTAGTTTTAGACGTTATACTGTTCAGTTGTCGTTCTGAACTTCGATGTAAAAAGTAAATATTGTAATTATTTTGTTGCGTGAAATAAATTGTTTTTAAAAACCCAATTTTTATTTCGGCCACGTAACAAAATTGGCGCAGTCGGTAGGATACGTCGCGTTCGCAAGAAAAAGAAGAAAAATTGAAAAAATTTCTCCGAACGTTTGAGCCCTAGCTCATTAAGACGTATTAAAGAACCTCGTCGAAGAAGACGTCCAATTCATTGCTGGAGGATTAAGAGCACCTGGTGGAACCCCTGTCCAGCAAAAACAACGACAACTCTAATCTACAACTCCCTAGGAAGAGCAGCCGAAGAAATTCACTTTCCGTGGAAGGAACACCTTGTTAAGCCCCTGGCGGATATCCATGAATTTCCAATTAATTTTTCTGTAAGTACTTTTGTGTATTATTTTTGAAACTGCTCTTATCTAGAAAATTTTGAGAGAAAAATACATAATTTAAATCAACGAGTTCTAATTAATAATAAAATAAAGAATAACAATTTAATAAGTAAATAATATACGAAAAAAAGGAAACATTACATGCAAGTATTTTAGCATTTTCTAAAAAAATAAATTAATAATATAGAAATAAATATTCTATAGATACAAAAAAATTACTGAGATAAAGAAACTTAATCGGAACTTAGTAAAAATCCTTATAATTAGTTAAAAAGTTTACTTAATTTTATTTAAAATAAATTAATAATAATGGAACATCACAACGAACAAGAAGAAATGCAAGAAATTGGTTATATTTATAAATTAAATGAATTATTTTCAATAATACCTGAATACGAGGGTGATCAAATATTATTAAATACATTTTTAAATTCTTGCAATTCAGCACTTGAATTAGCTGAAGATTATCAAACTCCATTAATTGTGTTACATATAAAAAATAAATTAAAGGGTAGAGCTTCGCAACTTATTAATTCAAGAAATTTAAATACTTGGCCTGAAATTAGGGACCTTTTATTGATACATTTTGGTGACTCTAGAGATCTTACAAGTCTTATTCACGATTTGCAAAAATTAAAACAACTTCCGAATGAATCTCCATTAACCTTCGCACATAAAGTAGAATCTCACAACGCGAAATTGCACGCCGCAATAAATAGCCAAAATTTAACTCCTGAGCAAAAGATAGCGCAGGAAAATCTAATTGAACAAATGTGCTTAGATACTTTATTAACCGGTTTAGAACCCAAATTATCACCAATAATTAGAGCTTCAAATCCGACAACGAGAGGTGAAGCAATATATAAAATAAAGCGAGAACTTCAATTATCCTATCTTGAAACGCAAAGATTTTCACGTTATCAAAACACCAATAATAATCAAACCAAACGACCTCCTCAGTCCAACAAACCAACTTGTAACTATTGTAAAAAGATTGGTCATACAGTTGACGTTTGCTATAAAAAACAAAATCAGAATTTAGGACCATTAAATACAAATTCTTTTACTTATAACAATAATAATAATAATCATCGGCTTCCTCCGCCGAATAATTTCAGAAATTATAATAATTATCAGAGACCATCAGTGATACAGCCTAATCCAAATTTCCAACGTAATTTCAATCAAAATTATAGAGAAAATTCGCAGCCCGCGATTCCAAGAAACCATCATTTAAACTCATACGAGAGTCAAGACATCCCGACTGGCACCTTGACTCAAATGTCTCAGCCCAGTCACTCTCAAAATGTAGAGACAATTACTACACAAATAGAAGAACTAAAAATGACAGACAATTATCAGACATTTCTACATTAAATAAAGTTCTTACAACAAAATCTGATAATTTATTTTATATAACCGATAGGTCCGATAATTTTAAATTATTAATTGACACCGGCGCAGGAATAACAATATTTAAAAAAAAAACTGTTCCACCTGAAAATAAAATTTTCAAGGATGGAAATGTACTTGTGCAAGGCATAACAAATCAAATATTAAATATCACCGATTACACTTACATAAAATTTACAAAAGATAGTAACCCTCTCAAGGTTTATATATATAATTTAGACATTGAATTTGATGCTATTTTAGGTTTGGACTTTTTAGAGACTGTAAAATGCATAATAGATATAGGTAACAGAAAATTAATTACGCCAGAGAAATCATACGATTTATACAAGGTGGGACAAACAACTCCAGAAAAGGTTGAGCTGAAGTTCGAAAATAATTGTAAAGAAAAGCCAATGATTTTCACTGATAAATTACAAAATAATAATAATAATAGTAATATCATAACAATAGAACCTAGAACTGAGCAAATATTTAAATTAAAATGTAATCTTAAAAATACAACTGCATTTTTAAACAAACAAGATTATGATTTGGTAAAAATTCCAAATGCTATTATTCAAGTTAACGAACAAGGTGAATTTTTAACAACAGTCATGAATTGTAACACAATCACTAAAACATTAGATCTAAATAAATTAGAAATTGAACCCATTAGTGACATTCAAGAAATCTTAAATTGTAATGTAAAACACTCACCACCTTCATTTTATAGAAATAAAGAAATAAAAAGCCAATTACGACTCGATCATCTTAACGATGAAGAAAAAGAACTGATAGAGAATTTATGCTTATCGTTTGAAGATATTTTTTTTCTCGAGGGAGATCAATTAACATTTACAAATCAAATAAAACATGAGATAAATACAACTGACGAAAATCCTATATTTACAAAATCCTATCGATATCCCCACATACATAAACAAGAAGTAAAAACGCAAATTAGTAAAATGTTAGATCAGGGAATAATACAACCGTCAGTGTCCCCATGGTCTAGCCCTGTATGGGTAGTACCAAAAAAAATGGACGCTTCCGGAAAACAAAAATGGCGAATAGTTATTGACTATAGGAAATTGAATGAGAAAACGATAGGTGATAAATATCCTCTACCTATTATAACAGATCTTTTAGATCAACTAGGGAAATGTGAATATTTTACAACGTTAGATCTTGCTTCAGGCTTCCATCAAATCGAAATCGAAAAAAGCGATATTCCGAAAACCGCTTTCTCCGTAGAAAACGGTCACTACGAGTTTGTTCGGATGCCTTTCGGATTACGTAATGCACCGGCAACGTTTCAAAGAGTTATGGATAATATTATGACAGGAATACAAAATGAAAAATGTTTAGTTTACATGGACGATGTTATAATTTATTCGTCAACCCTTAATGAACATATGAATAGACTTAACGAAGTATTTAGTCGCCTACGAAAACAACTTAAAAATTCAACCAGACAAATGTGAATTTCTCAGAAAAGAAGTGTCGTACCTTGGACACTTAATAACCGAAAGAGGCGTGAAACCAAATCCAGATAAAGTAGCCGCAGTACAAAGATTTCCAATACCTACAAATCAAAAAGAAATTAAGAGTTTCCTGGGAATGGCCGGATATTACCGTCGGTTCATACCCAACTTTTCTAAAATAACAAAACCCCTTACAAAATTGTTGCAAAAAGACGTTGATTTCAATTTCAATTCCGAGTGTATGGAATCTTTTAAAACACTTAAAAGAGCATTAGTAACTTCTCCTATATTAATTTATCCCAATTTTGAAGAGGAATTCGTCTTAACAACCGATGCGAGCGCATTTGCTCTTGGCTCGGTACTTTCTCAAGGCCCAATTGGCAAAGATTTGCCCATAGCGTATGCAAGTAGGACATTATGTACCACAGAAACTAAATATTCGGTTATTGAAAGAGAACTTTTGGCCATAATATGGTCAGTACATCATTTTAGGCCATATTTGTATGGCAGACGCTTTAAATTAGTCACAGATCACAGACCATTAACTTGGCTATTCTCCATCAAAGACCCCGGTAGTAGACTTGCACGGTGGCGCTTAAAACTCGAAGAGTACGACTATGAAATTATTTATAAACCTGGTAAAATAAATTGTAATGCCGATGCTCTTTCAAGAATAAAGATTAATCACATTAAAGAATGCGTTCTTTTCAATAATAAAGTAATTAAAGAAGACGAAAATTCTCAAGTCAACGAACCAAATGAAATAACAGACGAAGATATATTAAGAGAATTCCAACTCTTTAAAAGAAAACACGAAAACGAATCGCTTATAGATTATTCCAAAATAACTTACACCAATAACCAGTTACTAGATAGATCGCATAAAAATATTATAGTTTTCTTCCAAAAAAATAAACTGCAGAAATTGCATGAAGAAATATTAGACGATTTTCTAGAAAACGACACGGACATATCTTGTGAAAAAATAAATATAATCAATAGCTCAAAAGTTAGAAATCGTGATTATTATATAATAGGCCTCCCTTTTGAAAACGAATTAGCAATTGAACACTTATTCAAAGTATTAATGTTGAACAAAAATGATTTAGACATCTCAAAACAATATCACATAGAAAATATCTTAGATATACCTATATTAGAAATATTTTCATTTATTTTCGCTGATGACGACTTAAAATTAACCATATGTCAAAATATTGTAACAACTCCAGATGAAGATCAAAGACCCATCATTATAAATCAATATCATGACGGTAAAGCAAACTTACATAGAGGAATCAATGAAACTATTCGACGTATAAAAGAGAAATATAACTGGCCTAACCTTACAAAAGATGTAGAAAATTACGTCAAAAGTTGCGATACTTGTGCGAGAACCAAGACTATACGCAAAAATCTCTCACAACCTTTAGTAATTACAGAAACTCCTAAAACTCCATTTGAACGTATTAATATTGACTTATTAGAAATACCCACTAGAAATTATTTACTTACTATCCGAGATGAATTAACTAAATTTACTCAAGCTTATCCTGTCGAATATAAGGCAGCCAAAAACATTGTAAATACCCTTTTAATCTATTTTCAGCATTATGGAACTCCTTTAAGAATTCACTGTGATTCAGGAGGTGAATTCAATAGTCGATTGTTAAAAGATCTCTGTTTATTATACGATATTAAACTAACATTTTCTTCTGTAGCACACCCACAATCAAATGGATCTCTTGAAAGATTTCACTCAACACTACTTGAAATGCTTAGAGCTCATAAAACAGATAACCCAGACGAACATCCATTTACAATAATTCCTTATGCTGTAATTTGTTATAATAATTCACTTAATAGTACGCATGGTTTCACACCTTACGAATTAGTCTTTGGGCACACATCCAGTCGCCCACCAGAAACATTATATAATCAGAAAGAACTTATTACTAAATATATCCGCGATTTAAATAATAGAATATCACATTATTATAAAATCGCAAGAGAAAGGACACAACTAAGTAAAGAAAAAGCGAAAAAACGCTTTGACAAAAACATAACAGAAAATAGATATGATTTCGAAGTTGGACAGCAAGTATATTTAAAAGAATCGCAAATTAAAAACAAATTAGGAGATAAATTTTTAGGACCTTTCACTATTAAAGAAGTATTTGATAATAACTGCATAATCGAAAATAAACAGTACTCAACAAGAGTAAATTTCGATCGTCTAAAGCCATGCTTTAGCAGAGAAGATAATAACTAAAACATATTTTTCTCTCCTTTCAGGGTGTCGACTCTGACCGCCGTACGATGCTGGTACGACTTAAAACCGCTAAACAATACGATTGGTATACACTATCAACCTGAAAATAACATTAAAATTTATAACGAGAAATGGACTCTGTTAGTGTATAAAGATATCTCTTCATTAAGAAAAACTTTCGAGTACACTGACTCATTACTTCATTTCCTAACTTCAAATATACGACCAAAGTCCCCTAAACTTCTAACCTTTTACACAGACCTAAAACCTCATATAAACGTTTTAACTCAAATTCGAGAAACTATAGAAAATAAGTTCGATGAAATAAGATTAGATGTTAACAAAGAACAAATAAACAACAGACGAAAACGAGGTATTATTAATGTATTAGGAACACTTTTCAAGTCAATCACTGGTAATCTCGATGCTTCAGATGGCGAGTATTATGAAAATTGTATAAACAAATTTAAACAAGATGAAAATAAACTTGAAAACCTACTAAAGAATCAAATTTTAGTTATAACTTCTACTATTCAGAATTTTAATTATACGATTCGTAAACTACAAATCGATGAAGAAACGTTTAACAAAAATATAAGATCAATAGAGCTCTCCATTCAAGAAATTAATGATAACCAAATGTATTATATGCTTAGATTAAAAGCAATTGAAATATGCGAAACTTTACTAGAAATTTATACAATGATTGAGACACAATTAGATGAAGTACTAAATTCTATCACTTTTGCTAGATTGAAAATTATTCATCCTTCAGTAATAGGACCAAAGGACCTTATGTCGCAATTATCCAAAATATCTCAGTCTCTACAAAGGAACAACTTACCTTTAATACCAACTTCCCGAAACATAGGAAAATATTTTGATATCATAGAATTACAAGCCTATCAAACATATGATCGCTTAGTATTTGTTTTAAAAATCCCTGTTGTCGAGCCAACAACGTATGATTTATTTAATATGTACTCTATACCAATATTAGATAAGAGAACCAAACTATTCCACATATTATTAACCTCTCAAAAGTACTTAGCAGTTTCAGATGATACCCGAACGTACACATCTTTAAATAATTTAAATGATTGTAAAACATTGGATTCAAAACATAAATTATGCCCAAATCTTATTACTTATACTTCAGATAGTAATGCTATATGTGAAGTTCAACTTCTTAGAAAATTAGATAAGATTCCAGATAATTGTCAAATCTCTGTAATATATTCAGAAGATTATAATGTTCAAAGAATAAACGAAAATGTGTGGCTTATAGCAGTGAATAAACAACTACCATTTACTGTAAATTGTCCAAATATGACCACAGTAGGCAATTTAATTGAGCGAAACTCACTTTTAACTTTAGCTCCTACATGTACCAGTTATATAGGCACAACTCGAGTTCAAGCGAGTAATAAAATTTCTGAAATTTCAATACCATTTGAAATACCAAATATTCCTTTTAATTGTTGTGATCATTTGCCTGAGCATGCAGAATTACCAAAACTGCAGCCTTTAAAGATAAGTAAACTAAACCTTGATGAATTGAACATTGCAGAACATAAACTAAACCAATTTAATAAAGATTTAGATGATTTAATAAATGAACCTTTTTGCTGTTAAGCATACTTCATGGTTTTTGTATTTTATAATAGCTGTTATAGTTTGTCTTGTTATATTGTACTGTACATGTAAATTCAGGAAGTCTAGACGTGTAAAAATAGGGTTTATCAATGGAAATGATAATCCACCGAGACCTCCAGATGAACCTACAAAACCATTACTGCTGAAAAGAATTAGAGACATGATACCTCAAAGAAGACAATCCATAAGAAGAGTACGAAATCTTCAACCCGAAGAAGAAAATGAATTGACAGAATTAAACTTTAATTTAAAGACTACTGCTTAATATTATATGTATGTACTTTGTTTAAACTTTGTGCATTGTATAGCCCAAAATTTACTATTAGGGGGGGAGTATTGTTACACCCTAAAATATCGATAGTTATAAAAATAAGTAATCTTCCCCTCATAAGATGTAACCCCATTTCCTGTTTTAAGTAGCTTTTACCATAAATATGTCATGGGTGTTTTAATGATACTTTTAAGCTCTCAAATGTAAAGGATGTAAACATCCGCTAGATTAGATAAACTTTAGGGTCCAAAGGGCGAACCCTCTTTAGATAAGTTCCCCTATTTTTATAATTACTTATTCTAGAATCTGCCTACGTGACGTTTGTAATGTAGCTAGTTTAGAGTTTACTATAAATACCCCCAAATGCTATTTCAAAGCTGAGTGTAGTTTTAGACGTTATACTGTTCAGTTGTCGTTCTGAACTTCGATGTAAAAAGTAAATATTGTAATTATTTTGTTGCGTGAAATAAATTGTTTTTAAAAACCCAATTTTTATTTCGGCCACGTAACATATATATATATATATATATATATATATATATATATATATATATATATATATATATATATATATATATACATGTATATATATATATATGTTATATAAAATTATACGCTTATTATAAAGACTTAGTCATAACAAACCTCCACATGTATATCATATTACATGATAACGACTTCTCTTATTAATCGCTTATCTTAGAGATATTATATTTCACCTTTGTTTCTCACATTTTATGCTGACTGTCGAATTGCATTTCCTTTGTTCTATATTTTGCTTACTCAGGTTCTGTATGTTATAAATACGACTAGACATGCTTTGTAAGGTCAGTTATTAAACTCAGTTAGAATGCAACACTTCTAATTTATTATTATATTCCTTCTCCAAGAGCTAACGTTGGCTCCATGTAACTAAATAAAAGTTTTTAAAAAGTCATTCATGTGAACCGTGATCTAACATATATATATATATATATATATATATATATATATATATATGTTAGATCACGATTTACATTAAAGACTTTTTAAAAACTTTTATTAAAATTAAGAAGAGTCAACGTTGACTCTTGAAATGAAATGATAATATTATAGTGAAGTGTTTATTACGACATGAGTATATGAACTGAATACAAAATATAATCTATCTTATTTATATCCTCGGTTGGCTGTACTTAGTCAGCATTTACATTATTCCCAAGAGAAAGCAAAGAGGACATATGATATTTACATATCAGCGATAAATAATATGAGGGAATTCGTTATCAACACGTAGCTGAAATATGATATGCTGAGATAGTTTAAAAAGGAATAAAAGTCACGTACAAGTTTTATACAGTGTACCAAATATTATATAACAACTTCCTTCTTATTAAAAAAGTTGGTGATTATACAGCAACTTTTGTAAAATATAAAAGCAAAATAATAGTAAAATGAAAATAATAAAATTGTAAAATGTAAAACCAAAATGATAATAAAATGAAAAGAATAAAATTGTAAAATATAAAAATGCAAATAGAATATTAAAGATGTACATATAAAATAAGTTAATATTAATCATGAAATCAAAATTGGTAACAATGTAGAATGTCTTTAAGTTAGTTCCACTTCTTCGGTTTCTTCTTCTCTTTGGATACTGGGTCTTCTCCTTGGAGGTAAGATACTGGTGAAACTTTTGTGTTCTTCTTGGCATCGGTGGAGATGGAGGTGAATCATGTGATGCATGAACAAGGGCTAACTTTCGGCTTCTTTTTCTGCATTTGCAGAACAGGTAGAGTAGGATAAGGGAGATCACTAGGGTTATAGTGAAGTACGTGAACCACGAGATGTGTTTTGTCACGTAGGGTTCGTTGATGAGGTCGTCTAAATCCTTGGAATACTGGTCTAATTTGTGTTTCGCAATTTCGAGGTCTTCTGTATTCAAATTGTTTAATTTTAATGGTTTCAAATTTGGAAGTTGAGTTTTGTCTGGAGTTTTGTCTGCAGCAATCATACGGAATTTCGATTGGATGAGTGTTATCTTTGACATCTAACACTTCATTGGAACTGGCCTGGATTTTGGTAATACCAACAAAGGCATAACAGCTGGGTTGTAATTTTATAATGGAATTTTTCGTGATGACTTCTGTTTTTGAATTTCTCTTTGGACAATTAACGGTAACATGTAATGGTTCTGCGTTGATGACTAGCCAGGTGTTTTCTTGGAGTTTTTGTACATTATATCCTTGACTAATTATGAATGAGGTCTGACAAATTTGGGGTAGAGTCATGAGGTTTTTGAAGAGCCTTGCTTCACATATGGCATTGTTATCTATCGAGTAGGCGAACAGGTTGGAGCATAATTTGGTTCCCATGTAAAGTTGTTTGCACTCATCTAGATCTGGGATGGGTAAGAACATTAAGGAATCATCATCTCTCGCGATATATTTTTGTGATACCGATAATAAGTGGTGTAAACCAGTTCTATTATCCAAAATAGAGATAGGATACAATTGATAGGCTGTGTAAGTTTGTGGATCTACTAAAGGTACCTTTAAAACAAAGATTAAACTTGAATCAGTTTGAAAAGCTTGCAGTTCCATAATATCTAAGTATTGAGCAACTTTTGATAGCTTTATTGAGAGCGGTAGATTATTTTTATGCAAATTCTGTGAAATTTCCTGTAAAGATGAAATTAAGTCTGTTGGAGTGATGATTGACGTATGAATGACTTTTAGACGTGCAAATGTTATTGCATTTAGAACATCGTTTAAATTATCTTCGATATACAAATAACTTGCCATTAATTGTTCGCAATAATGTAAGAATATGAATTTAATTTCAATGGCTTAGATGTGACTTGTCATAGATTGAATTGTGCGATCGATTTCTTTGATATTTTTGTTAAATGTTTCTTCGTCAATTTGAAGTTTTTGAATAGTTGAATTAAAATTTTTGATAACGGATGTAGTAACTGAAATTTGATTTTGAATTAGATTCTCCAATTGGTGTTTGTCGTTGTTTAGTTTATTGATGCAATCGGAATAATATTGACCGTCCTCGGCATCTAAATTTCCGGTTATTGATTTAAAGATTGTGCCGAAACCGTTGATTATTCCGCGCTTATATCGTTTTGTATCCAAAAAGATTTCGTCAAATTTTGATTTTATAGTTTTAGATATTTGTGTTAACAGGTTTAGATCTGTTTTAACTTCACTCCTGAAAGTGATCGTTTTCTGATCGGCGGCATCCAGGGTGTTTAGGATAAGCTCTAACATTTTTTCGTTTCTGCCAAAGGTTGTTTTTAGGGAGGAAATGTTCTTGTGAACCAGTAATGTCCATTCGTCGTTGGTTACTATTACGTCTGTTTTTCGTGGTAGTATATTCCTATGGTGTTGTTTATAGGCGTGATTTTATATTGGGAAACCACTAGTGTTGCTGATCCGAACAGCAGGAATAACCTGAAAACAAGGTTAACTTTCAAAATAAGGTTTCATTCTGTCAAAATTGACTTTACTAGTTTGTTTAGTTTCTGGGTTGAGTAAGATAGCTGAATTTTCAAAGATTTTGGTAATTTCGAATGGTCCGTTAAATTTGTTTTGCAATTTGTTTTTAATCTGTGATTCTTTTACGTAAACTTTGTCTCCAACGTTATATTCAGTACGATTTTCGGGGACGTTTTTATCGAATCTAATTTTGGCTTTTTGTTTTTGGAGTTCCGTTAGGTCTCTAGCAATTTTATAATAATGGGAGATACGATTGTTTAAATCTCTGACGTATTTCGTTATTAATTCTTTTTGGTTATACAAAGTTTCTGGCGGTCGAACTGATGTATGACCAAAAACTAGTTCATATGGCGTAAATCCATGTGTTTTGTTAACAGAGTTATTATAGCAAATTACAGCGTAAGGTAAAATAGTGAACGGATGTTCGTTTGGATTTTCTGTTTGGTTAACTCTTATCATTTCTGCTAACGTTGCGTGGAATCGTTCAATTGAGCAATTCGATTGCGGGTGTCCTACGCTTGAAAAGGTTAATTTTATATCGTATAAAATACATAAATCTTTTAATAATCGATTGTCGAATTCTCCTCCATAGTCGCAATGTATTCTCAGAGGAGTACCATAGTGTTGGAAATATAGTAATAAGGTATTTACTACAGATTTAGCGGATTTATCAGGGACTGCGTAAGCTTGTGTAAATTTGGTTAATTCCTCACGTATCGTTAAAGCATAGTGGCGTGTGGGGAACTCGAATAGGTCAATGTTAATTCTTTCAAATGGTGTCTTTGGTGTTTCGGTTATTACTAACGGACTGCTTAAATTTTTTCGACAGACTTTACTTTTTTGACAAGTTTCACAATTTTTTACAAAGTTTTCTACGTCTTTAGTTAGACCTTGCCAAGTGTATTTTTCTCTAATTCGTCGAATAGTTTCGTTTATTCCGCGGTGTAGGTTATTTTTACCGCTGTGATGTTGATCTAATATTATACGAATTTGGTCTTCATCAGGGGTCTTGACAATATCTTGACAAATTATTAATTTTAGGTCCTTTTCCGCAAAAATGAATGACAGAATTTCAAGTATAGGGAGGTCTAAATTATTTTCGACAAAGTAAGTCTTAGAAAGATCCAAGACGTCTTGGTTTTTAAATAATACTAAAAATAAGTGTTCCATTATGGATTCGATATCAAACGGTAACGGGACGATAAAGTATCTCCTATGTCTGACCGTCTTGCTCGATACAATATTGATCTTATCATTATGGAATTCTGGGTTTTCTTCAAATATGTCATCGATAATTTTGTGATGAAGGTCTTGTAAATTATTTTGTTGAAAAAAGGTTATAATATTTTTGTGTTCTCGATACAATAGTTGTTTGTTAGAGGCTTTGATTTTTGAATAATCTATTAAGGACGTCGTCTTGTACAAGTTGACAAAGGTTTCGAATTCTTGGGCAATTTGGTCATCGGTAAATTTAGTGTTATCGTCTCGAGTTTCGTCATCTGATTCGTCATTCGATTCGTCTCCGTTCGCAGCTAGAATTTTGGTATGAAATTTGGAACAATCGTTAAAGTGGTTAATTTTGATTCGGGACAGGGCGTCTGCATTCTTGTTTATTTTTCCGGGTTTATATATGACTTCGTAGTCGTATTCTTCGAGTTTAAGGCGCCAGCGGGCTAATCTACTACCTGGGTCTTTTATAGAAAATAGCCATGTAAGTGGTCTGTGGTAGGTTATCAATTTAAACTTTCTACCGAATAGGAATGGCCTAAAATGCTTTACTGACCACACTATAGCCAAAAGTTCACGTTCTATCGTGGAGTATTTAGTTTCGGCGTTGCATAAAACTCGGGAAGCGTAAGCAATAGGTAAATCTTTACCAATTGGTCCTTGTGAGAGCACAGAACCGACGGCAAATGCGCTCGCATCAGTAGTTAGTATGAAAGGTTCGTCAAAATTTGGGTAAATTAATATTGGTGACAAACACTAACTACATGTGTTTGTTTTAGGTCGGCAAAAGAATTTTGGCAATCATTATTAAAGTCGAAAGGAACATCCTTTTGCAGATGTTTTGTCAAGGGTTTAGAAGTTTTGGAAAAGTTTGGAATGAATCTTCTATAATAGCCTGCTAGTCCTAAAAATGATTTGATTTCTTTTTGGTTGTTAGGTTGTGGAAAATTTAGAATGGCGTCGACTTTGGTGGGATTTGGTTTCACGCCGTCTTTTGTGATCAGGTGTCCTAGGTAGGCGACTTCTTTGGGTAGAAATTCGCATTTGTCTGGCTGAATTTTGAGGTTTGCTTTTCGAAGGCGTTTAAAAACCTCTGTTAGACGGGAAATATGTTCGTGAATGGTAGGGGAGTAAATAATGATGTCGTCCATATAGACGAGATACCGTTCATTTTGGATGCCTAATAGAATATTGTCCATCACTCTTTGAAACGTTAACGGAGCATTTTTTAGTCCAAATGGCATTCGCACGAATTCGTAATGACCGTTCTCAACTGTGAAAGCAGTCTTTTGAATGTCTGCGGGATTAATTTCGATTTGGTGAAAACCAGAAGCCAAATCTAAGGTTGTGAAATATTGGCATTTGCCAAGTTGGTCTAAGAGATCGGAAATGTTGGGCAGAGGATATTTGTCACCGATTGTGACCTCGTTGAGTTTACGATAGTCAACTACAACGCGCCATTTCTGTTTGACAGAAGCGTCCAGTTTTTTGGGGACTACCCAAACAGGGGAGGACCAAGGAGAAATTGAGGGTTGAATGATACCTTGACTTAACATTTTCGATACTTGGGACTTAACCTCTTCTTTATGGACCTGGGGATAGCGATACGATTTTGTAAATATCGGTCGGGAATTGTCGGTGTCAATAGGGTGTTTGATTTCGTTGGTAAAGGTCAAATTGTCTCCTTCTAAATAGAATATATCTTGAAAATCTAAACAAAGCTGCGTTATTATTTCGGAATCTTCTTCGTTTAGATGGTCCAAGCGCAATTCGTTCTTAATTTCAAAGGATCTGTCCGTCATTGGGTGTTGGTCGGAGTTTTGCGTATTTAAGTTAAAAATTGACTTAAATTTTTGTAAAGGTTCTAAATTTAAATTAGAAAAATCGACAGTCTTCGGGATGACGTTAGCGTTGATTATTGTCGTTAAAAATTCTCCGTTTTCGTTTACTCTAACAAGAGCATTAGGTAAACGGACTTTTTCGTTTTCCTGCGCTTACAAAATAGCGTCAGTATTTCTAAGATTACATTTTAATTTATAAAGTTTTTCAGTACGGCCGTCAATTTGGATTTTATTTTGATTAGGGTTGTGATTTGATTGAATTTTGTCAGATTCGGGTTTTGACGAATCGTCGGTTACTTTGAAAATTGGAACCGTTTTAAAATTGGTTATTAATCGTTTATTTTTTATGTCGACAATACAATGATAGTGCTCTAGGAAATCGGCTCCTATCAGCCCATCAAAATTGATATCTAGGTCATAAATGTAAACTTTATGTGGGTCATTGTCTGTAAAGGGTATAAGAACAGATTCATTAATAGTAATTTTCTGATCGGTTATACCTTGTATAATTACATTTTCCGAAAACCTTAGTTTGTAATTTTCCGCTGTTTTTGGTTTAAATATAGAGATACCTGCGCCCGTATCGATTAGAATTTTGAATTTATTTGTGATGTCTTTAATGTAGTATACATTTTTTGAATTTACGGTCAACAGCGAGTGAGCTAGGGTTTCTACATGAACCCTTGTTCCGGGAAGTTCAGGAACGGGTTGAAATTGTCGATTCATTGTTTGAATTTGGTTCGATATTTGGTCGAATTGGTCTATTTCCTGTGTTGGAGTATCCGCAGGATACTCCGGACCTAAACAAAAATCCTGAGGATTGGTATTATAATCTTCTTGAGGCGTTTGAGAATTAGCAGTATAACTCTCGTATTCATTTTGCCAACTGTCGATGGGGTTTGTTTGTGAATTTTGAGAATTACCAGTATAATTCTCTTGTGGTAAATATTGATCGTTAAAATCAGTTTGGTAATTTTGGAAATCATTGAATTGCTGGTTGTCGAAATTATCAGGTTCGTTGTAAAAATTAGTATGTTCGTAGTTTAGAGGATCATAGTAATTGTCAAAATTAACGTGATGCGTTCTTTGTGGATTTTGACGATTGATATTTGGATTTTGTTGTTGATTCGGGAATCTTTGTTGGAAGTTAGGGTTCGGTCTTATTACCGAAGGTCTATTTTGTTGTGGATTATTTGCTTGTTGGAAATTTTGTGGAGAAAATTGCCTTTGATTATTTTGGCTGGAAAAATTCTGGAAATTTGGTCTTGAAGTTTGCGCTTGATTAGAATAAGTGTTTGGGATAAAACTAAAGGATGAAAATTGTTGATTTTGCCTTGTGCGGCATTCATTAATTGTATGTCCGTTTCTTTTGCAGAAAGAACAGAATTTTTGTGGAATTGGAGAGCGTTTTGCTTGAGTTTGAATGGGATTTTTATTTGGGTTATATTTGTTGAATTTCTGGGATTCATAATAAGACAATTGTAATTCTCTTTTTACTCGGAGAGTTGCATCGAGTACAGTAGCCGGGTTTCCAGCTCGGACTATCTGGCCTAATTTGGGTTCAAGTCCGGTTAACAAAGTATTAAGGGTCATAGTATCAATTAAGCGTGTTTGCGCATCTTTCTGTTCGTTTGTCATAGCGATTTGTTTGTTTACCGCGGAAAGCATTTTCGCGTTATGTGTTTGTAGCCTGGAGATAAAAGTTAATGGTGATTCGTTACTTAGTTGATGGAGTCGTTGCAGATCTTGTATAAGCGAGGTTAGATCGCGCGCGTCTCCAAAATGAGACTCTAATAAATTTTTAGTTTCACCCCATGAAGTTGGGTTTCTTGAATTTAATATTTCGGCCGCTTTGCTTTTAAATTATTTTTTATGTGTAGCGAGAGCAATGTTTTTTGGTCTGCCACGGCCATGCAATAGGCCTGGCTACAAGCATATAAGAAAGTTTGTAAAAATTGCCATCGTATTCGGGCACAATTGAGAAAATTTCACTTAATTTGTACGGTTTGAGAACCGGTGCTGGTGCTGGTGCTGGTGCTGGTGCTGGTGCTGGTGCTGGACCTGATGCTGCACCTTGTGCTGTACTTTGTGTTACCTCGTCGGGCATGTTGCTCGATATTTAGTAAATTAAGGCGGTAAAACGAACTGATTAGAATCAAAAAATATTGTACCTTTGGTAGATCGATTGGGTTTTTAGTGATACGAATGTTGCATTAACAGTATAATGCACAGTATTTTTTTTTAATTAAGATTAAATTTTACAATTCTAGTTGAGCATTAGCAGTATAATACTGTAGATTAAGCGTTCGTGCTTAACGTCTAAGCTTTAGCTCGTTTGTAATAATAATAAAAATGGGAATTGGATAATAGAAATAGTTTTCTGTGTATTAGCAGTATAATACACTACGTATGATAATAAAACAATAAGTGAAAATTGCGAGATGATTCGTTAAAGTACTTACAGTAATAGATTCTTCATTGAGTGTAGGTTCTTCCAGTAAGGGATTGGGATCCGCCACCACAAGTGAGGAAGGTCTCCTTGTTCTGATAGACAACTTGCACTAGTTAGGCACCTCGTGGAGATGTCGTCCTTGTTCTTGTGGGTCACTATCAGTTAGGCTTCTTGTTATTAATGGTGTTCACGGAATCCTACCGACTGCGCCAATTGTTAGATCACGATTTACATTAAAGACTTTTTAAAAACTTTTATTAAAATTAAGAAGAGTCAACGTTGACTCTTGAAATGAAATTATAATATTATAGTGAAGTGTTTATTACGACATGAGTATGTGAACTGAATACAAAATGTAATCTATCTTATTTATATCCTCGGTTGGCTGTACTTAGTGAGCATTTACATTATTCCCAAGAGAAAGCAAAGAGGAAATATGATATTTACATATCAGCGACAAATAATATGAGGGAATTCGTTATCAACACGTAGCTGAAATATGATATGCTGAGATAGTTTAAAAAGGAATAAAAATCACGTACAAGTTTTATACAGTGTACCAAATATTATATAACATATACATATATATATATATATATATATATATATATATATATATATATATATATATATATATATATATATATATATATATATATATATATATATATATATATATATATATATATATATATATATATATTGTTATAGTATTTGTTATGGTTTATAATTGTATTTAAATATTTTATTTGTACTTACTTTCAAAACTAAACTCTATCTCAGGGTCTCGAGTAGGTTCAACAGACGAACAGAGTGAATGTTGAGTGATAACTTGTAAGATAATACTTTCCTTGGTTTAATTGGAAATTTATTTTGTTGAGCGCCAGGTGACCTTATGTCAACCAAAATTAATTAATTAATAAAACACCAAATTTTAAGAGAACAGTAATAAGTGAATTTTATTTTATATTAATGCCAAATTTGTTCAATAGATTAAAACTGC
Source organism: Rutpela maculata (assembly GCA_936432065.2). NCBI lineage: Eukaryota > Metazoa > Arthropoda > Insecta > Coleoptera > Cerambycidae > Rutpela > Rutpela maculata. Next base: position 58,639,752 of record OW386293.2, read on the forward strand.
CTGTATGTTTTACGAAAATGGTTTGACAAATTGTTATTAAATTCCTTAAAATTAACTAAAACTATTGGCCATTTATATTGTCTATTGCAATTTTTATATAGAGATCCCAATTTTAAAATAAAAGTCAGAATTTCTTTATTTTATTGTGAAGACGAAACGAAAACGTAGTAAAAGCTTTTACCTTACCAAAGATTCGGTTGCGTTCGGTGTCACGTACCGGTTGAGAAATACTAGGTTCACGGGTTGAACCGCGTCTGAGATTGGGGTCTCGACGTTTCGGCTCCCACTTTGGAGCCATTTTCAAGAGAAAAAAGAAAGATAATAGGAAGTCTAGGAAGGGTAAGGAATGGTTCGAGTCCGGGGCCTCAATCTGCTTACTTCCCAGGTCGAACCTTGGTTCGTCTCTAAGATCTCAATCTCAGTTCTTAGAGAGAACTGACGAGTTGTGGGTTGAGGTGAGGTATTTATAGTAGGATTGGTGGGTGTGGTGAGCACTGGTGCGGAACGGTTGTGCGTGGTAGGAGGGTCGCCGTGTGGTGTTAGAGAGGGTTGTGTAGTTAGTGGAGATATTAGTGATTTCCAAGCAGTTGGAAGTCGAAGACTGTCGTCCCTTTTGTTTAAACAATTAGGACGCTTCTCGATTTCAATTGCTTCGCGGATCGTTCGTGTTTTTCGGGAATATACAGGTGCTATTGTTTTTGTGTTGACAACACAAAAACAACATATATATATATATATATATATATATATATATATATATATATATAATATATATATATATATGTTATATAAAATTATACGCTTATTATAAAGACTTAGTCATAACAAACCTCCACATGTATATCATATTACATGATAACGACTTCTCTTATTAATCGCTTATCTTAGAGATATTATATTTCACCTTTGTTTCTCACATTTTATGCTGACTGTCGAATTGCATTTCCTTTGTTCTATATTTTGCTTACTCAGGTTCTGTATGTTATAAATACGACTAGACATGCTTTGTAAAGTCAGTTATTAAACTTACTTAGAATGAAACACTTCTAATTATTATTATATTCCTTCTCCAAGAGCCAACGTTGGCTCCATGTAACTAAATAAAAGTTTTTAAAAAGTCATTCATGTGAACCGTGATCTAACATTGGCGCAGTCGGTAGGATCCGTAAACATCATCAGAACAAGAAGCCTAACTGGTAGTGAAGCGTAAGAGAACAAGGAGAACATCTGCAGAAGGTGCCTAACTAGTACGTGTACATCTACGAGAACAAGGAGACCTTCCTCACTGGTGGTGGCGGATCCCAATCCCTTGACGGACGAAGAACCTACCCATGGAGATGAAATTAACGTAAGTCATTTAAGAATCATCTCGTACTATTTTTACCATTTTATTATTTTTCGCAACTTATTTTATTAAAAGTGTATTATACTGCTAATACACTCGGCGCACAAAGCCAGTTTTCTTGTCAGAGTGAATCCATTCCTTTACGAACACAGCGAAACAAGTTAATTTAATTTTAAGTTATTTATTTTCGTATTATACTGCTAATACGAAACATTGTGTATTATACAGCTAATATACAATCCATTTACGCACGCAACGTAACAAGCTAATTTAATTTAAGTTCGTATCATACTGCTGATACGCAACCAATCTTTAATTCAAATAATTTCTAAATACAAAAAGCAAAATGCCAGATAGAGCTCAACCAGAGACAGTTCAACCAGTGCCACCGGCACCAACCGAACAACAACTACAACAACAACAACAACTACAACAACAACAACAACTACAACAACAACCACAACCACAACCAGAGCAAATTGAGCCTTACAAGCTCTCTGAGATATTTTCGTTGATACCCGAATTCGATGGCAATGCCATTAATTTACAAACATTTTTAAATTCATGCCATTGTGCACAAAGTATGGCCATCAACGACCAGAAAATTTTATTAACAGTCCACATCAAAAATAAATTAAAAGGCAAAGCTGAAGAATTAATAAATTCTCGTAACCCTGGCACCTGGCCAGAAATCAAAGCATTATTGGAAACCCACTTTGGGGATTCCAGATATCTAACGGCCCTAATTCAGGACCTACAACGAATTCACCAATTGGCGGTGAATCCGCTCTAACATTTATTTCACGTTTACAAACGCACAATGCTAAAATGCACGCCGCAAAAGCAAAATTTAACCACAACGCAAAGAGCTGCACAATCAGACCTTATAGAAACCATGACCTTAAATAATTTACTAACAGGTTTAGAACCGAATTTAGGCCACATCATACATGCTAGCAACCCTCCTAGCATACTGAAAGCCGTAAGCAGAATTCGTAGAGAGCTACAACTCTCTTATTTCGAGCAACAAAAATTTCCCAAAAATAGTCCGGTCAAAAATCCTATTATGCAACAAAAACGACCAACTTCAAATTTTCAGCAGAAATTCTGCTCGTTTTGTAAACGAAACGGACATATCATAAATGAATGCCGTACAAGGCAACAAACACAAACAATGCCGTCAACCTCACAAAATTTTCAACGACCAAATTACCCAGGAAATTCAAATTTCCAAAACTTTTCACAAAATAATCAATTTAGCCATAGGACATTCCCTCAAAACGGCCAACCTAATCAACCTCAAAATAGGCCCTCAGCCATAAGGCCGAACCCTAACTTTACGCAACAATGACCATCCGCTATCCAACCTAACCCAAATTTTAATCGCTTTAATCAGCAAAAAACGCATCATTTGAACTATGAACCTTATGACGATCAATGTGATTAGAGTAATCAATACAATGACTATTCACCCGATTATCAAAATGTAAGTAACAGTTATGAAAATTACGATTTAGAAAACGCTCAAAGCTTTTCAGAGAATTATACAGCTAATTCCCAATATGAACAGTACGAGAATTATACTGCTAATTCTCAAACGCCACAGGAGGATTATACTGTTAATCCTCAGGATTTTCGCATAGATCCGGAGTACCCCACGGATACTCCAACACAGCAAACAGACCAATTCGACCAAATAACAAATCAAATACGAACGATGAATCTCAACGACAGTTTCGACCCGTCGCTGAACTTCCCGGAACAAGGGTTCAGTAGAAACACTATCACACTCATTGTTGACCGTAAATTCAAAAAAATCTATACTACATTAAAGACATCACAAACAAATTCAAAATTCTAATCGATACTGGCGCAGGTATCTCTATCTTTAAACCAAAAACAGCAGAAAATTACAGACGGAGATTTTCAGAAAATGTAATTATACAAGGCATAACCGATCAGAAAATTACTATTAGTGAATCTGTTCTTATACCCTTTACGGATAACGACCCACATAAAGTTTACATCTACGACCTAGATATCAGTTTTGATGGACTGATAGGAGCTGACTTCCTAGAACACTATAATTGTATCGTCGACATAAGAAATAAACGATTAATAACCAACTTTAAAACAGTTCCACTTTTTAAAGTAACCGACGATTCGTCGAAACCCGAATGCGACAAAATCCAATCAAACCACAACCCTAATCAAAATAAGATTCAAATCGATGGCCGTACCGAAAAAATTTATAAACTAAAATGTAACCTTAGAAACACTGACGCTATTTTGCAAGAGCAAGAGAATGAAAAAATCCATTTACCTAATGCTCTTGTTAAAGTAAACGAAAACGGAGAATTTTTAACAACAATAATCAATGCTAATGTCATCCCGAAGACTGTCGATTTGTCCAATTTAAATTTAGAACCTTTACAAAAATTTAAGTCAATTTTTAACCTAAACACGCAAAACTCTGACCAACACCTAACGACGGACAGATCCTTCGAAATCAAGAACGAATTGCGCTTGGATCATCTAAACGAAGAAGAGGCCGAAATAGTAACGCAGCTTTGTTTAGACTTTCAAGATATATTCTATTTAGAAGGAGACAATTTGACCTTTACCAACGAAATCAAATACCCTATTGACACCGACAATTCCCGACCGATATTCACTAAATCGTATCGATATCCTCAGGTCCATAAAGAAGAAGTTAAGTCCCAAGTATCGAAAATGTTAAGTCAAGGTATTATTCAACCTTCAATCTCACCTTGGTCCTCTCCTTTCTGGGTAGTTCCCAAAAAACTGGACGCTTCTGGTAAACAAAAATGGCGCGTTGTAGTCGACTACCGCAAACTCAACGAGGTTACAATCGGTGACAGATATCCTCTGCCCAACATTTCCGATCTTTTAGACCAACTTGGCAAATGCCAATATTTCACAATCTTAGACTTGGCTTCTGGTTTCCATCAAATCGAAATTAATCCCGCAGATATTCAAAAGACTGCTTTCACAGTTGAGAACGGTCATTATGAATTCGTGCGAATGCCATTTGGACTCAAACACGCTCCATCAACTTTTCAAAGAGTTATGGATAACATCCTGTTAGGTATTCAAAATGAACGATGTCTCGTCTACATGGATGATATCATTATTTACTCTCCTACAATTCACGAACACATTTCCCGTCTAACTGAAGTCTTTAAACGCTTCCAAAAAGCCAACCTCAAAATTCAACCAGACAAATGCGAGTTTCTCCGCAAGGAAGTCGCTTATTTAGGACACCTAATTACAAAAGACGGCGTAAAACCAAACCCTTCGAAAGTTGACGCTATTTTAAATTTTCCTCAACCGAAAAATCCAAAAGAAATTAAATCATTTCTAGGCTTAGCCGGATATTATAGGAGCTTTATTCCTAATTTCTCCAAGATAACCAAGCCTTTAACAAAACTACTACAAAAAGACAAACCATTTCTCTTCGACAATGATTGTATAAATTCTTTTCAAAATTTGAAACAAACATTGACGACAACTCCGATATTAATCTACCCTAATTTTGACGAACCTTTCGTTCTAACCACTGATGCGAGCGCATTTGCCGTCGGCTCGGTGCTGAGCCAGGGGCCTATTGGCAAAGATTTACCCATTGCCTATGCTTCTAGAACCTTGTGCAGTGCAGAAACTAAGTATTCAACGATTGAACGCGAGCTTTTATCGATAGTATGGAGTGTAAAGCACTTTAGACCCTATCTGTACGGTAGAAAGTTCAAGCTTGTAACCGACCACAGACCACTCACCTGGCTATTCTCTATAAAAGATCCAGGAACTAGACTTGCCCATTGGCGACTCAAATTAGAAGAGTACGAGTACGAAATAATTTATAAACCTGGCAAAATCAATAAGAACGCGGACGCACTTTCCAGAATCAAAATTAATCATTTTTCTGAATGTTCCAAATTCTATTCAAAGGTTCTAGCTGCGAATGATGAAGAGTCCGACGACGAGTCAGACGACGACGAAAACCCAGACGATAACAACGCAGTCACTAACGAACAAATTTCGCGAGAATTTGAAACTTTCACCAACCTATATAAAACAACATCTTTAATTGACTATTCGAAAATCAAAGCCTCGAACAAACAACTTTTGTATCGAGAACATAAAGATATTATAACCTTTTTCCGACAAAACAGCTTACAAGATCTACATCACAAAATTATCGAGGACATATTCGAGGAAAACCCCGAATTTCATAACAATAAAATCAATATTGTATCGAGCAAAACAGTTAGACATAGGAGATATTTTATCATCCCTCTACCTTTTGATATCGAATCTGTAATTGAACATCTATTTTTGGTATTATTTAAAAATCAAGATGTTTTAGACCTTTCTAAGACATACTTTGTCGAAAATAACCTAGACCTCCCCATACTCGAAATTCTATCATTCATTTTTGCAGAAAAAGACTTAAAAGTAGTAATTTGTCAAGATATCGTCAGAACTGCCGACGAAGATGAAATTCCAATTATATTGGAGCAAAATCATTTTGGTAAAAATAATCTACACCGCGGAATAAATGAAACGATTCGAAGAATTAGAGAAAAATACACTTGGCAAGGTCTAACTAAAGACGTTGAAAATTTTATAAAAAATTGCGAAACTTGCCAAAAGACTAAAGTATGCCGGAAAAACCTTAATAACCCTCTAGTAGTCACAGAAACCCCAAGAACACCATTCGAAAGAATCAATATCGATTTATTTGAATTCCCCACTCGAAATTACGCTTTAACCATTCGCGACGAATTAACTAAATTCACGCAAGCCTATGCAGTCCCGGATAAATCCGCAAAATCTGTCGTAAACACTTTGTTGTTATATTTTCAACATTATGGTACCCCATTAAGAATCTATTGCGATTACGGTGGAGAATTTGACAACCGTTTGCTCAAAGACCTCTGCACCCTCTACGACATAAAATTAACTTATTTAAGCGTAGGACATCCCCAATCGAACGGATCCATAGAAAGATTTCATGCTACTTTAGCTGAAATTATAAGAATTCATAAAACCGAGAATCCGAACGAACATCCTTTCACAATCTTACCATATGCGGTAATATGCTATAACAATTCGGTAAATAAAACACACGGTTTCACCCCATACGAACTTGTATTTGGGCATACGTCTAACAGACCACCCGAAACTTTATATAACCAAAAAGAATTAATAACCAAATACGTTAGAGATTTAAACAACAGAATATCCCACTACTATAAAATAGCCCGTAGTCGAACACAATCTCAAAAAGAGAAAGCAAAAGTTCGTTTCGACAGAAATGTTCCCCAAAAACGATCTAAGTACAAAATAGGTGACTTAGTTTACGTAAAAGAATCACAAATCAAAAACAAATTGCAAAACATATTTAACGGTCCTTTTAAAATAAAAGAAATTTTTCAAAATTCTGCTACCTTATTAAACCTCGAAACGAAACAAGAAACCAAAGTAAATTTTGATAGAATGAAACCATATACTGAAAATTAAATTTATTTTCAGGTTTCTTCTGCTGTTCGGATCAGCACTCTGTCAATACAAAATTACCCTAATCGATAACACCGTTGGTGTATACTACCACCAAGACACGGATATCGTGGTGACAAATGACAAATGGACTCTGCTAGTGCATAAAAACATTTCATCCCTCAAAATAGCTTTTGACAAAAATCAAAATATCTTAGACAGAATCTTGTACACTCTCAATAATGGTGATCGTAAGTCAATTATTTTTACGAGTGAAATTAAAACAGACTTTAACCTTTTGACACAAATATCCAACTCTATAAAAACAAAATTTGACGAAATCTTTTCAGATACAAAAAGATACAAACGAGGAATACTTAACGGTATTGGTACAATATTCAAATCCATAACTGGAAACTTAGATGCTGAAGATGGCCAGTACTGTATTAATTGTATAAATAAACTAAATAACGACGAACATCAATTGGAAAACTTAATCAAAAATCAAATTTCAGTTACAACTTCTGTTATTAAAAACTTCAACTCGACTATACAAAAATTACAAATTGACTAGGAAACGTTTAACAAAGATCTCGAAGAAATCGAACACACAATTCAAACCATGACTCAAGCTATCGAGGCTGCTCACATAAAACTAAAATTCATATACATTTCCGAACAACTAATGGCAAGCTATTTGTATATCGAAGATAATTTGAACGACATTTTGAATTCAATAACATTTTCCAGATTAGGAATCATTCACACTTCAATCATAACCCCTAATCATTTGGTAACAGCATTACAAGAAATTTCACAGTGCTTACGAAGGAACAATTTGCCTCTCCCCATTAAATTATCGGCAGTTGCTAAGTATTTGGATATTATTTCAAATAGATTTCAAATGGATTCTAACTTAGTATTTGTTACCACTTACCACTTACTTACCAGTATACCACTTGTTGAACCCCAAAATTATAACACCTATCGCATATATCCTATCCCGATACTCGATAACAGAACTGGTCTGCATCACATTTTATCTATTTCACAAAAGTATATCGCGAGAGACGATGATTCTTTAATGTACATACCTATACAAAATTTGAAAGAATGCAAACCTCTTTATTTTGGAACCAAACTATGTTCGAACCTGTTTGCCTATCCTATCGACCAAAATGCCATATGTGAAGCCAGAATACTAAAACCGTTGCCGAAACTTCCAGAGAACTGTCAAACCTCCTTCATTATTAGTCAGGGATACAACGTCCAAGAACTTGAAGACAACACATGGCTAGTAATTAATTCCGAACCACTTCACATCACCATCAACTGTCCAAAGAGAGAATCCACGACAGAGTTAATCAACAAAAATTCCATCATCAAACTACAACCAGGATGTTACGCCTATGCAGGCATTACTCGAATACAAGCCAGTGCCAAAGACTTCTCCGAAATTAAGGACAATTCACATCCTATCCAAATTCCTTTTGAATGCTGTAATCACATGCACGACAAAATCGAAATTCCAAAATTAAAACCACTCAAATTAAACAATATCGACGTAGAAGATCTAGATATTGCAAAAACCAAATTGGACCAATATTCCAAAGACCTGGATGACCTCATAAACGAGCCTTTTGTGACCAAACACGTATCTTGGTTCACGTATTTCATAATCACTCTCATCATCCTGTTAGTTGTACTTTACATAACTTGTAAATGCAGAAGAAGAAGATGTAGAGCATTGCGAATCCAACCCTCAACGGACAACTCTCCTTCAGAGCGAAGCAGAGTATTCACCAAATTTCCTAGACTTATCCCTCCAAGAAAGCGACCCGGTATTAAACCTCAAGAAGAAGAGGACATCGAGTTAACATAGACTTTCATATGTGGAGTTTTACCCTTGTCTATTAATTTAGACCATTGTATTTTATTCTTATTACATTTATGTAATGTATTACTCATTTAATATTATTATCATTTATCAATTTTAACTTTATGTATTTTATTATTTTGCTTTGTATTCATTCAACATTGTTTCAATTTATTTTGCATTATATTCATTTAACGTTTCTAACAATTTTCAAAAGTTGCTGCATAACATCAACTTTTTTATTAAGGGGGAAGTTGTTATATAAAATTATACGCTTATTATAAAGACTTAGTCATAACAAACCTCCACATGTATATCATATTACATGATAACGACTTCTCTTATTAATCGCTTATCTTAGAGATATTATATTTCGCCTTTGTTTCTCACATTTTATGCTGACTGTCGAATTGCATTTCCTTTGTTCTATATTTTGCTTACTCAGGTTCTGTATGTTATAAATACGACTAGACATGCTTTGTAAAGTCAGTTATTAAACTCACTTAGAATGAAACACTTCTAATTATTATTATATTCCTTCTCCAAGAGCCAACGTTGGCTCCATGTAACTAAATAAAAGTTTTTAAAAAGTCATTCATGTGAACCGTGATCTAATATATATATATATATATATATATATATATATATATATATATATATATATATATATATATATATATATATATATATATATATATATATATATATATATATATATATATATATATATATATATATATATATATATGAAGTGTTGGTGTACTTCCGGGTGTTCTCCCACGTAGTTGATAGGCTCCTGCTGGAGCCATTGTTGTCTAAACGACGTTTCGGCAGAATCCCGTCTGCCATCTTCAGGTTCTCGCTGAAATCTGCCTACTGCTGCTCCTCGTTGCTCGAACTGGATTGACGTTCTCCGCGCTGTGCGGTTCCTTATATATGCTTGGGCCTGGAGCGCGCATGCGCGACTGGCCACGCGTTATCGGTCTTTGACTGTGTGTGGGAGGCGTGGCGGGCGCCTGAGCTAACCCGGCCAGTGGCCTTGTTGTAGAACTCTCCAAAATCGTCCTAAGTTGAAGACATAATCAAAATTCGACTTAGGCAAAAATTTCATTTAAAGACATTTTTGGGAGTCTGCAGAGGCGCAGATCAGTCCATAAGGACCGTTTTGGGTTCTATAAGGCGTTGGAAATGACCAGGTGAAAATTCGAAGAAACACCGAGTTTTCACTTAGGAAAAATGTTTTTGGTTCAGAATATGAGAGTAGAAGTATATAATGACAAAGATTTATGAATAATATACTTTTTCAAAGGTACCATAAATTGGACTTTGAAAAATAATATTTTTGGAAGGGCGTCAAAATTTGGCCCAGGAATCGATTTATCGAAAGTACGCCAAAGTTTCACTTGCAGACTAATTTTTCAAAACTGCGTTGAAATTTGGCTTGAAGATCGATTTTTCAAAAGTACGCCAAAATTTCACCCGCAGATTAACTTTTCAAAAGTACCTTGAAATTTGGCTTGAAGATCGATTTTTCAAAAGTACGCCAAAATTTCACCCGCAGATTAACTTTTCAAAAGTACCTTGAAATTTGGCTTGAAAATCGATTTTTCAAAAGTACGCCAAAATTTCACCCGCAAATTAGTTTTTCAAAAGTACCTTGAAATTTGGCTCGAAAATCGATTTTTCAAAAGTACGCTAAAATTGGTCTTAAAATGGATTTTTCAAAAGTACCACAAAGTCAGTTTAAAAAGTACCAAGAAAATATAATTTAAATTATTTTTTATTTTTTATTCATCAACCAAAGACATTGACCTTTGAGGTACGGTCATTGAAAGCCCGATTCTAAAGTATGAGCATAAAATTTTAACGATGCACTGCATCCAAAAGGCAAAATAGAAGATTTTGTCAAAGCCGGCGTAGTGCCGATAAGCAAAAATTGATAAAAATCAATGCACATGTACAAGGCCGGTTTCTCGCATAGAAAGAGTTTGGATTGACTCAGCGGCTCACAATTTGGTCGAGCGCGTTGAGTGGTCCAGACAAAGCGATGGTAGAAAAGCCAATAACGGGGCTTTTCAAATGACAAAGTTATAGAGGAAAACGCCTTGTGCATAAAAATCCAAAAATTCAATTTTGCCTAAAAGTCGCTCGAAGGTGAGACGCTGCCAAATCGATAATATTAATCGACTGTGATAAGGGTTAGTAAGTCGTGGACTGATCGAACGCCACTCAACTTATGCAGTAATAAGTCCTCTGAATGTGTTTGAGTACGTGAATCTCCATGATACAAGAACTTTAAAGCTAAGTAGTCTCTAGCGAAACTAAATTCATTTAGTAAAACTTTTTTAAGTTAATTTCAGTCAGCCTTAATTATTCATTTACCCAGAGTCTGAAATGATTCGAAAAGCTCACATTTTGATTCTGAGAAGGTACGTATGAATCTTTTCTACCTAATCGATCGTTAGCGTGAGCGCTCTCGCTTGTATGGTCTGAAAGTCACTACCTTGATTGGGGAAGGCACGATTCTTATCTTGAGAATTTTGTATAACCAATTCTGTTAAATAAACGGATTCTTTGAACTAATATTTCTTAATTGATCTTGAGGCCTGTTGACGGTCTATAATCCCTGGAACTTTCGTATAGAAAACCGGATGTGTCGAGTTAATTCGTATTAACGTTCGACCTTCTGGTTGCTTTACGGAGGTTTGAGAGGGATTTTTTTATGCGTTTTTTGAGAAATATATTCCGTTATTAATGGACCAAAACGTGATTTTCGCGTACCAAAACTAATCCCTCCGCAGAGAAATTCTTCGGTTGGGATTTTTTTATGCAAAAATTCAGGAAATTAAGAGGTGCCTAAACCCCTAACGAGGGAATTCAGGTCCAGAGAGAGCGTAGTTTCCGATCTGTGGTAGTGCCGCCTTGGTCCCATTACTCGGCTACCGAAGTGCATCTTATCTCGAACCCGCCTGGGAGGTAGAAGAACGGGGTAATACGCGACTGGCGCCCCCTGAGAAATAAATTGGTGTCGCGTCATTTTGACGTCCGGTAGTGCGTTCTTCTACATGGCGCCCAACGTGGGGCGTTGTTAGTCAGCAGGGCTTTCTGGAAAGGATATGGATGAATCAACGCCTTTCCAGTTTTACGACGAGCCGACATCTGTGATGGACAACGTCTCTAGAGGGTTAGAGAGGCCGTGCGCGGAGGATGTACTGGGTAGTTCGGGGGTAGGCCCGAGTACCACTGAAGGAGTCATACAGCCCTCCTCAGAACAAGCGTTCGCCCAAATGGCAGCAGGTCTTGCCAAAGCTCTAAGCGAAGCCACGCACGAGCATAAGTATCGGTCGAAGCATCCAAATGCGGAATTTCATGGCTTCGAACACGAAGACCCTGAAACCTTCATTCATCATATGGAGGAATTTTTCGTCCGAGTACGAATTACGCAGGATAACGACCGTCTATATAAAATATCAGAACAGCTCAAAGACGATGCCAGGAAATGGTTCGAACAATACCGAACCCTAATTACCACGTATCCTCTATTCCTCGAGCGGTTCAGAAGCCGTTACGATTCAGGTGAAGTACTCACCGAAGCAGTAGCTAATTTATATGGCAAGAAACAAGATGCCGAGGAAAGTACGTCAGTATTTATTTCCAGGAAGGTATGCCTCTTCAAGAGGATCGATCCGTTTAAGCCGGAGGCGATGAAGGCGGCTACCATCTTCAATTAGTTGAGACCTGATATGAAAATGCTCCTAAAGAGTGCCGTCATACTAGATACAAATACACTAGTGACGATGACCGAACAAATGGCCAAAATCATGGATGAGAATAAACAATTCGAGACTCTGCAAAATGCAAAAAAAAGCAAGGACCAAGAAGCGTCCACCTCTACCGCTTCAGCTCAAGGGAATCAGCAATCGAGCAGTAACTGGAGAACGGAACCCTCCGCATTAGCGAAGCCGTCCTCCAGTTCCTTTGGTGCATCTAGGACACCATTCAATGGATCTCAAAGAAGAGATAATCCGCCAGCACCAAGGGTGCATTTTGCAAATAATATTTCCTCGCTGCCCAGAGGGGATATACCGAGAAGGGGTACTGGAGACGTAAGGAACTCCCGAGTCCCGTATCGCCCTTGCAGATATTGCCCAACGGAGCAGTGGCATTTTCATGCGGAATGCCCAAACAATCCCTATCGTAATATGAATACGGGAAACCAAGCGGGGGTCAGAGGCGATGGCCCAGGCCGAACTGTACCAGCCCCGCCTACCAGGCCCCAGCAGGCTCGAAGCGACCCTCGGGGAAGCTCCGAAGCAAGAAGTTTAAATTAAAAAACTTCGATGACCTTCCTGACCTTAATTACCTGTTTAAGGATCAAGAAGTCAACCTATCTCCCCACCGATTCACTCCATTAGAATCTATCAATCAAACTAACGACGCTTTCCCTCTGCCTCGCATTAAGATTATAATTATTAATCGAGCGGTTAACGCTTTATTGGATACAGGTTCGACAAGGAATATTATCCAACCGAAATTTTTGAACGACATTGATCAACTTACAGCTCCCCAAACTTTTGTTATGGCTTGTGGCGATGGTTTAGTAGAATCCCTCGGGACTACGACCATGAACGTTAATGTACTAGATGTACCCTTTCAGACCACGTTTCAGGTCATTCAAAATTTAAACGAAGAGCTCATTCTGGGAGCCCCCTTTTTATATGCTCACAATGTCGTATTCGATTATCAACGTAAATGTGTCTACGTCGGCACTGAAGAGCGAATAACCGTCTTCTGGAATCAAGCGGCACATCAAGCAAGGAAGCAATGCCGGCTTCCCGAAGAACTGATCATCGGAAACGATAATTTAAAACCTCTATTCGAGGAATTCGCTGAATTGTTCACCGCGGTGCCTACCCAAGCTACCACGGTGACAACGAAACATAAAATAAAAGTTAAAGACGACCGCCCGTTCAATATCAAACCTTATCCTATGTCTCCTACTAAGAAAAAAGTTATGTACGATCAAATTGAAGAGATGCTGAAGGCCGGAGTTATAGAACCGAGTACCGCTCAGTACAGTTCGCCTCCCATTATAATAGAAAGGCCCGGCAAGAAGCCTCGCTTCTGCATTGATTATCGTCACTTAAATGAAGTAACGGAAGACGAAGCATCCGTCTTACCTAAGATATACGAGAGTATAAAGGATCTAGGAAACGCCAACATATTTACGGTGTTGGACCTCAAGAGCGGATATTGGCAAATCCCTCTTGAGGAGTCGTCAAAAAATTATTCTACGTTTACAACATTAGATGGAGCATCTTACCGATTTAACGTGATGCCTTTCGGATTGAAGACCGCTCCATGTACATTCCAAAAATTTATGGCAAGAGACGTATTGACCGGCTACTTGCATCATTTCTGCAAAGTATATCTCGATGATATTATCATCTACAGTGAAAATATAGATCAGCATGTAAACCATCTGAGAACCGTCTTTGAACGCCTACGTTTACATAATTTAAAAGTGTCACCAGAAAAATGTGTGGTAGCCACATCTAGTATAACCTATCTCGGGCATAAGATAAATGCCAATACTACTCAACCTTTGGAAAAACATATTCTGCAGATACAGCGCTATCCTGTGCCTACGACAAGGCGCCAGCTTCAGAGTTTCCTTGGCCTATGTAATTGGGTACGTGAATATATCCCGAATGTTGCAATAATTACTAAGCCCTTGACCCGACTACTCTCGAAGAACTGGCGCTATAAGTGGAATACAGAAGCCCAAGAATCCTTTATCCTACTGAAAGAGGTATTAAATAAACCTCTAGGACTGCACCGGCCAGATTTCAATAAAATATTGATACTGCAGACGGACGCATCCTTAATAGGATTATCTGCAGTATTATATCAATTGGGGGATAATGACCAGAAGCACATCGTCTCTTATGCTAGTAATACGTTATCTCCGACGGAGAGAAAATACCATATCAATGAATTGGAATGTTTGAGCGTCGTTAATTATATAAGGAAATACAAAATATATTTGGCAGACCGTCCATTTATAGTCAAAACCGACAATCGAGCTTTACTATGGTTAAATAAGCATAAGGACGAGAAAACGAAATTTACGCGTTGGTCATTATTACTTCAGGAATACAGCTTCACCATAGAACATTGTCCCGGCAAGGAAAATATATTGGCAGACTATCTTAGCAGGAATCCTCAAGGCCCAAACGTCGAAGCAAACGACGAAGAGGAAAGGATGTATCCACCAAAATTCTCGTACAAGGAACGAATATCAGTGATTACCACATTGGAATTAAACGATCAGGTCAGAGAAGCGCAAACGCACTCCAGAGATATCCAAGACCAAATTGAACGATGGAATACTCTAGTGCGACAAGCCAATAAAACCGAGGCAGAGGTGAAATTCGTCAATACACGACAAGTGATAGGCGGCACACTTTGGACGAACGGCGAAAATGTCAAAGAAAAATTATACGTACCAAAACGTATGGTCATGAGAGTAATATCTCATTTTCACGACCGACCGGAAGTAGGTCACCCCGGCCGCGATGAAACTGTTAGAATCATCTCGGGCCGCTATTATTTTAATAATTTGTCGAGACTAGTTAACAAATATTTAAATGAGTGCATTATTTGTAATTCCGTAAAAAGCAGACAGTCACAACCGAAGGCTCCTCTCAGAAGCCATGCTCCATCGCATCCGTTCGAAGTTCTAAGCGTCGATGTAATCGGACCGCTTCAGCGAACCAAAGATGCAGATAACCGTTATATATTAATGGTAGAGGATGTATTTAGTAAGTGGGTCGAAGCCAAGGCGTTCACCCAAGTCAGTGGAAAAACAATAGCACAATTTATCGAAGAGGAACTAGTGGCGAGATATGGCGTTCCGAGGGTCATCATTTCCGACCAGGGAGGCCACTTCAATTCCGGCTTTTACGATACGTTCTGTACACGTAACAATATTGAAAGATTCTTCACAGCAGCTTACCACCAACAGGCCAATCCAATAGAAAGGAGGGTGCAAGAAGCTAAGAAGATCTTAAAAACCTTATTATATGGTTCACCCAACGACGAGTGGGATCGACATGTTAGTCAGATGGCATATATCTTGACAACAAGAAAAAACGCCGCTACGGGGCATACGCCCAGTTTCGTAGTACTCGGCTATGAATTACCGCAGATTGGTGATTGGAATATGCTCGCTTATAGACAAGAACGTCGTAATCAAGCGGACGTTCCCCGCCTTGAAAGAGTCAAGGAGATTCGTAAAAATCAAACAAATTACCAATGGCGTTACGCGCCCAAAGTGGCGGTAACGCCGGTCGTATATAAAGTGGGAGATATGGTAATGACTAAAAGGATCAGGAAGGATCATACCTTCACACCGTCGTGGAGTGGGCCACACAAGGTTTTAAAGAGATTGTCCAATGAAGTTTACCTCATTCACAAGGGGGTAACTTCGACAAGATTACATGTCGATGCCATCAGGCCGGCACCTAAGGGAGACCCCGATGTTGAATTGGAATTGTCTGAAGAATCAGAAGATAGTCCGGATGAAACTCATCTTAGTGACGACGCTTCCTCATCAGACAATGAGATCGCGCCCAGGTCAGAGCGACGTAGCGATACCACACTAGTTCAAATCAATGTTCCCGCAAGTGCTCAAGATGAGCAGGATGTAATAAGTCGAGATCCCGATGATGCTCGAGATGAGCCAGACATAGAAGAGTCACCTCTAGATATTTCTGAGGTCGACCACGGCTAATAGCCGTTTTCGCTTTTTTTTATATTTTTTCTCAAAATTCTAAGTAGCGATTTTGACCTATATGCGGTTGAATCGAAAATTTAATTATCAAAATCCTATGTAGTAATTCTATCCTTGAATGGATGAATTAAAGATATTAAGTCTACCCCATGAGCAGACATGGAAAGACGGCGAACCCGACGCAAGAGCGCGATCCGGTAAGCCTAGCTTCTCAAGAGCGAGAGCCGCCAAGTTCGAGTAATGGACGTAGGCATAAGTACGAATCAGTACGAGTTTCGGAAGCTGTTTTTCTTATGCAAGAAGACAACTTCTATTTTAATCATTTTAAGTCAACAAAATTAACGTATACCCCAAATGGAAACTACGAGTTTCAGAAGTCGTTCTTCGCTCAAGAAGACGCTTCAATTTTTTTTTATACTTTTTTCACAAGTCGTGATGACCGCACGAGTATCGTAAGCCGATTTAATCTACCTTACGAAGTAGAAACTACGAGACGAGTTTCAGAAGTCGTTCTTCACTCAAGAAGACGCTTCAATTTTTTTTTTTTTATATTTTTTTCACAAAGTAGTGATGACCGCACGAGTATCGTAAGCCGATTCAATCTACCTTACGAAGAACCAATTTCTAACCATTATAAGTTAACAAAATTCATGTTAGAAAAATATTTCATTAAAAACAACACATTGTGTTTGTTAGTCGACGCGTCCCAGTCGACGACTTGCTAAAAAGTCAATCTAGTTGCAGAACTGCATTTTTCATGTGCAGAAATGGAAAGATGACCCAGCCTGTCGCAAGGGCGCGGCATGGTGAAGTCTGGAACTCAAAGGCGAGGACCGTCCAAGCTGCGGCATGGAGATATAGACAGCCTCTTCTAGAAAGGGCCGAATTTTTCAAAAGTACGCCAAAATTTCACCCGCAGATTAACTTTTCAAAAGTACCTTGAAATTTGGCTTGAAAATCGATTTTTCAAAAGTACGCCAAAATTTCACCCGCAAATTAGTTTTTCAAAAGTACCTTGAAATTTGGCTCGAAAATCGATTTTTCAAAAGTACGCTAAAATTGGTCTTAAAATGGATTTTTCAAAAGTACCACAAAGTCAGTTTAAAAAGTACCAAGAAAATATAATTTAAATTATTTTTTATTTTTTATTCATCAACCAAAGACATTGACCTTTGAGGTACGGTCATTGAAAGCCCGATTCTAAAGTATGAACATAAAATTTTAACGATGCACTGCATCCAAAAGGCAAAATAGAAGATTTTGTCAAAGCCGGCGTAGTGCCGATAAGCAAAAATTGATAAAAATCAATGCACATGTACAAGGCCGGTTTCTCGCATAGAAAGAGTTTGGATTGACTCAGCGGCTCACAATTTGGTCGAGCGCGTTGAGTGGTCCAGACAAAGCGATGGTAGAAAAGCCAATAACGGGGCTTTTCAAATGACAAAGTTATAGAGGAAAACGCCTTGTGCATAAAAATCCAAAAATTCAATTTTGCCTAAAAGTCGCTCGAAGGTGAGACGCTGCCAAATCGATAATATTAATCGACTGTGATAAGGGTTAGTAAGTCGTGGACTGATCGAACGCCACTCAACTTATGCAGTAATAAGTCCTCTGAATGTGTTTGAGTACGTGAATCTCCATGATACAAGAACTTTAAAGCTAAGTAGTCTCTAGCGAAACTAAATTCATTTAGTAAAACTTTTTTAAGTTAATTTCAGTCAGCCTTAATTATTCATTTACCCAGAGTCTGAAATGATTCAAAAAGCTCACATTTTGATTCTGAGAAGGTACGTATGAATCTTTTCTACCTAATCGATCGTTAGCGTGAGCGCTCTCGCTTGTATGGTCTGAAAGTCACTACCTTGATTGGGGAAGGCACGATTCTTATCTTGAGAATTTTGTATAACCAATTCTGTTAAATAAACGGATTCTTTGAACTAATATTTCTTAATTGATCTTGAGGCCTGTTGACGGTCTATAATCCCTGGAACTTTCGTATAGAAAACCGGATGTGTCGAGTTAATTCGTATTAACGTTCGACCTTCTGGTTGCTTTACGGAGGTTTGAGAGGGATTTTTTTATGCGCTTTTTGAGAAATATATTCCGTTATTAATGGACCAAAACGTGATTTTCGCGTACCAAAACTAATCCCTCCGCAGAGAAATTCTTCGGTTGGGATTTTTTTATGCAAAAATTCAGGAAATTAAGAGGTGCCTAAACCCCTAACGAGGGAATTCAGGTCCAGAGAGAGCGTAGTTTCCGATCTGTGGTAGTGCCGCCTTGGTCCCATTACTCGGCTACCGAAGTGCATCTTATCTCGAACCCGCCTGGGAGGTAGAAGAACGGGGTAATACGCGACTGGCGCCCCCTGAGAAATAAATTGGTGTCGCGTCATTTTGACGCCCGGTAGTGCGTTCTTCTACAGCCTCACTGAAACGTCACGTTTCACGTGACCTCTCGTTGATGGGCGTGCATCCTCGTTTCTATTGGTCACCGGGAGTTGTCGTGTTTCTGTTTGGTTGCGCGACTGTCTACGTGTTATTGGCCCTTTGCTGTGTGTGGGAGGCGTAGTGGGCGCCTGAGCTAACCCGACAAGTGGCCACGCTGAAACGTCACGTTTCACGTGACTTCTCATTGGTGGTCGTGCATTCTCATGTCTAATTGTCATCGAAAGTTGCCGTGTTTCTGTTAGATTGGTCTGCGCTTGGCTCCGGCTTCTCGTGATAGGTCCTCTTGCGGTAGGTTGTGGAGTCTCTTCGTGATTTGTCACTCCTCCAACGTGCCGACTCGAGATTGGTTCATTTGCCGTGGGTCGTCGTGTGTTTCTCGTTATATGTCTGCCTGAAAGTGCGGGCTTCCATGCAGTGGGTAATCTCTGCGTGTCATCTCGTTTGTTAAGATTTTGTGGTCTTTTTTCAATCTCTATGGCCTCTCTGGTAATTCTTGATGTACAATGCTCGATATTGGCTACTGTTCTGGTGTTGTCGAAGTCTATTTTGTGTCCTGTGATTTTTACGTGCTGTGCTAGGGACGATGTTTTCTCCTCATTTTGCACTGCATTCCTGTGTTCTTCCCTTCTTACACTTATACGTCTGTTGGTCTGTCCTATGTATGATTTATTGCAATCTTGGCACGGGATTTCATATACTCCTTGGCTTTCTAGGGCAATTTTTGATTTTGGGTTACGGAGGACTGTGTTGATTTTTCGGTCTGTTTTGAATATTGTGTCTATGTTGTGTCTACGCAGAAGTTTCCCTATTTTATCCGTTGTCCCCCTCACGTATGGTAGGTATGCTTTTGCCACTGGTTTCTCGGATTCTTCCTAGGTTCTTGGTCTGGATGGCTCTTGCGATTTCTGTATTGTGTACTTTGAAAATCCGTTTTTCATTAGTGCTTTCTGAAGTGATGACATCTCTTCGTTAATATGTTCGCCGTCTGCCAGCCTTCGGGAGTGTGTCATTAGAGTTTTTACCACTGAATTTAGTTGTGCTGGATGGTGATGTGATTCCGCATTTAGATATCTGTCCGTGTGACTAGGTTTTCTGTATACTGTGTGACCTAGTTTTCCGTCTGGTTTCTTTTTCACTAATACGTCTAGAAATGGAAGCTGGCCTTCTGTTTCTACCTCCATCGTGAATTTGATTTTGTCGTGACTGTTGTTCAGGTGGTCTAGGAAGTCATTGAGATGTTCTCTTCCATGAGTCCAGATTACGAATGTGTCGTCGACATATCGTAACCAAAGCTTTGGTTTCAGTGGTGCAGTTTCTATTGCACGGATTTCTAAGTTCTCCATGAAAAGGTTAGCAATGACTGGAGACAAAGGTGAACCCATCGGCGCTCCTTCCGTTTGCTTGTACCGCTGGTCATTGTATGTAAAATATGTGTTGTTTAAGTAGTGTTTAGTTAGGCTAAGAATATGCTCCTCTGGATGATGCTTTTCTTTGATCACTTCGAGTGATTCCTCTACTGGTACGTTTGTGAACAGCGACACTACATCGAAGCTCACTAGAATGTGTTCTGGTTGGACAGTCTCGTTGCTTAGTAACTCGATGAAATGTTGTGCGTTTTTGACATAGGATGTTGCTCTTTCAGCTAGTGGCTGCAGCTGCTTAGCCAGATATCTCGCTAATTCCTGTAAAGGTGATCCTACTGAGCTAACAATGGGTCTTAGTGGGGCTCCTTCCTTATATATCTTTGGTAAACCATATAGTTTGGGACATCTCTAAGATTTCTCTCTCGGTATAATCTGCTTTTTTACTTGATCGTCGATAGGGCTTTCTTTACTTTTGGTTTTAGTGGTCTTCTCCAGGTACGTGGTGGGATCTGTTGCAATTGCTTGGTAAGCAGTGTCTTCTAATAGTCTTTCGATTTTGCTTTGGTAGTCCTCGCTATTCATCACTACCGTAGCGTTGCCTTTGTCTGCTGGCAAGATCATAATGTCCTGGTTTTGTCCTAACGCCTTCAGTGTCCTTAATTCTTCCTGTGGTAGATTTCTCTTTGGCGCCTTTGCTGTTCTTAGTATACGCGATGCGTCTTGGCGTATAGTTTCGGCTATGTTGTTATCCATATAGGAAATTGCTGATTCTACTCCACAAATTATATCTTCTACTGGAATACGAGCTGGTGCGATTGCGAAATTAAATCCTTTGGTGAGGACATTTAAAGAGGCCTCATCAAGAGGGTAGTTGGACAGATTATGGACTACACTTGTAGGTTCCAACGGTTCAGCTTTGTTAACTGGCTTCTGTTGAAGTAGAAGGCGGTCAAATTTCCTCTTCTGTTTCTCTGTGAATAGGTTAATGTCGTTTTCGGCTCGAAACTCCGCAAGTTGATCAATAATAGTCCATAATGTGGGATGGATGATACTGCTTAAATGTAGGTGCAGATCTAGTGACTGTTTGTTGATCTTGTCTAATGTTCGCCTTGTGTCGTGAATGGATTATCTGAGTAATGCGAAGCTGGTTCTTCTGAGGATCTTTTTGGTGTGATGATCATTTCTATGGAACGTCAGCTGCATGCATTTTGGAACGATGTTTTAATCTCGACAGCGTTGTAGGAATGTAAGGTTGCAAAGTAGTTTCCCTCTCTTTAACCTCAATTTCTCAAAGGTTCTGGTTTGGTGGAATGTCTTCTCCCCGTAGAGACACATAATGTTGTTTCTTAGGTTTTCGCGGGTGTTGAATGAAGTGTTGGTGTACTTCCGGGTGTTTTCCCACGTAGTTGATAGGCTCCTGCTGGAGCCATTGTTGTATGCGCGACTGGCTACGCGTTATCGGTCTTCGACTGTGTGTGGGAGGCGTGGCGGGCGCCTGAGCTAACCCGGCCAGTGGCCTCGCTGAAACGTCACGTTTCACGTGACCTCTCGTTGATGGGCGTGCATCCTCGTTTCTATTGGTCACCGGGGGTTGTCGTGTTTCTGTTTGGTTGCGCGACTGGCCACGTGTTATTGGCCCTTTGCTGTGTGTGGGAGGCGTAGTGGGCGCCTGAGCTAACCCGACAAGTGGCCTCACTGAAACGTCACGTTTCACGTGACTTCTCATTGGTGGTCGTGCATTCTCATGTCTAATTGTCATCGAAGGTTGCCGTGTTTCTGTTAGATTGGTCTGCGCTTGGCTCCGGCTTCTCGTGATAGGTTCTCTAGCGGTAGGTTGTGGTAGAATTAAGGGCACTGAAGGCGTTACGACAAAACCAGGACATTATCATCTTGCCAGCAGACAAAGGCAACACTACGGTAGTGATGAATAGCGAGGACTACCACAGCAAAATCGAAAGACTATGAGAAGACACTGCTTACCAAGCAATTGCAACAGATCCCACCACGTACCTGGAGAAGGCCACTAAAATCAAAATTAAAGAGAGCCCTATCGACGATCAAGTAAAAAAGCAGATTATACCGAGAGAGAAATCTTCGAGATGTCCCAAACTATATGGTTTACCAAAGATCCATAAGGAAGGAGCCCCACTAAGACCCATTGTTAGCTCAGTAGGATCACCTTTACAGGAATTAGCGAGATATCTGACTAAGCAGCTGCAGCCACTAGCTGAAAGAGCAACATCCTATGTCAAAAACGAACAACATTTCATCGAGTTACTAAGCAACGAGACTGTCCAACCAGAACACATTCTAGTGAGCTTCGATGTAGTGTCGCTGTTCACAAACGTACCAGTAGAGGAATCACTCGAAGTGATCAAAGAAAAGCATCATCCAGAGGAGCATATTCTTAGCCTAACTAAACACTGCTTAAACAACACATATTTTACATACAATGACCAGCGGTACAAGCAAACGGAAGGAGCGCCGATGGGTTCACCTTTGTCTCCAGTCATTGCTAACCTTTTCATGGAGAACTTAGAAATCCGTGCAATAGAAACTGCACCACTGAAACCAAAGCTTTGGTTACGATATGTCGACGACACATTCGTAATCTGGACTTATGGAAGAGAACATCTCAATGACTTCTTAGACCACCTGAACAACAGTCACGACAAAATCAAATTCACGATGGAGGTAGAAACAGAAGGCCAGCTTCCATTTCTAGACGTATTAGTGAAAAAGAAACCAGACGGAAAACTAGGTCACACAGTATACAGAAAACCTAGTCACACGGACAGATATCTAAATGCGGAATCACATCACCATCCAGCACAACTAAATTCAGTGGTAAAAACTCTAATGACACGCTCCCGAAGGCTGGCAGACGGCGAACATATTAACGAAGAGATGTCATCACTTCAGAAAGCACTAATGAAAAACGGATTTTAAAAGTACACAATACAGAAATCGCAAGAGCCATCCAGACCAAGAACCTAGGAAGAATCCGAGAA
Organism: Rutpela maculata; assembly: GCA_936432065.2. Classification (NCBI taxonomy): domain Eukaryota; kingdom Metazoa; phylum Arthropoda; class Insecta; order Coleoptera; family Cerambycidae; genus Rutpela; species Rutpela maculata. Next base: position 58,663,113 of record OW386293.2, read on the forward strand.
ACCAGTGGCAAAAGCATACCTACCATACGTGAGGGGGACAACGGATAAAATAGGGAAACTTCTGCGTAGACACAACATAGATACAATATTCAAAACAGACCGAAAAATCAACACAGTCCTCCGTAACCCAAAATCAAAAATTGCCCTAGAAAGCCAAGGAGTATATGAAATCCCGTGCCAAGATTGCAATAAATCATACATAGGACAGACCAACAGACGTATAAGTGTAAGAAGGGAAGAACACAGAAATGCAGTGCAAAATGAGGAGAAAACATCGTCCCTAGCACAGCACGTAAAAATCACAGGACACAAAATAGACTTCGACAACACCAGAACAGTAGCCAATATCGAGCATTGTACATCAAGAATTACCAGAGAGGCCATAGAGATTGAAAAAAGACCACAAAATCTTAACAAACGAGATGACACGCAGAGATTACCCACTGCATGGAAGCCCGCACTCTCAGGCAGACATATAACGAGAAACACACGACGACCCACGGCAAACGAACCAATCTCGAGTCGGCACGTTCTAGGAGTGACAAATTACGAAGAAACTCCACAACCTACCGCAAGAGGACCTATCACGAGAAGCCGGAGCCAAGCGCAGACCAATCTAACAGAAACACGGCAACCTTCGATGACAATTAGACATGAGAATGCACGACCACCAATGAGAAGTCACGTGAAACGTGACGTTTCAGTGAGGCCACTTGTCCGGTTAGCTCAGGCGCCCACTACGCCTCCCACACACAGCAAAGGGCCAATAACAAGTAGCCAGTCGCGCAACCAAACAGAAACACGACAACTCCCGGTGACCAATAGAAACGAGGAAGCACGCCCATCAACGAGAGGTCACGTGAAACGTGACGTTTCAGCGAGGCCACTGACCGGGTTAGCTCAGGCGCCCGCCACGCCTCCCACATACAGTCGAGGACCGATAACGCGTGGCCAATCGCGCATGCGCGCTCCAGGCCCAAGCATATATAAGGAACCGCACAGCGCGGAGAACGTCAGTCCAGTTCGAGCAACGAGGAGCAGCAGTAGGCAGCTTTCAGCGAGAACCTGAAGATGGCAGATGGGATTCTGCCGAAACGTCGTTTAGACAACAATGGCTCCAGCAGGAGCCTATCAACTACATGGGAAAACACCCGGAAGTACACCAACACTTCATTATATATATATATATATATATATATATATATATATATAGAGATATGCATGGTCATATACAGGCCCGTTTCATACACTGAGCGGTTGTAGTGCAGCCCGATTTGACGCTGTGAAGCCCGGGGTCGGGCTCATCAACGTACCCCCGTGTATATCATCACTAAATGGCCACAAATCATGTTAGCTTCCTTCCTACAAAATTTTGGGGTGGGCTTCAAAAAGTCATATTTTCATGTTCCGAGATACACTTTAGTTCAGCTGATATTCATCGCTCGTTATATAGCCCGATCTTTGGCAGCGTTGCAATGGCTCGATAACGTTCGATTCTTATTTCCTCTTAAATACTTTCTTCATGAAGTCACAATCGATGAATGAAAGCTCTTTATTCGAATTAATTTTTAGTCCGAAACCTCACAGGTATTGTATCATATTCGAACAATTTATCTAAATTCAAAAATTTATACCTACTAAGAATTATAATTTAAGTTGCATAGTGCTATGAAAGAAAAATAGTTGTGAGCATCTTAAACATCTTAAAATGTGTTTTGAATTTTTATACAGAATTTCAAGTAGAGGGCTTAAAAATATAAGTGTAGCATTTATATCGTAAGAGAGAGAATTTAGAATAAGAGGAAAATATAAAATAAATGCTTTGTTTATTTGTCGTAATAAATTGATATTTCTATGTCCCTAAATTAGGTTTGTGATTTTTGCATTCAGGATTTAATAATATTATACTTAGTTACTTCTACATCCAGTGGAAGTTTAGCAACACAAAAAAAAAATTGAAAATCTGTATTGTTCAAATAGACTTTGAATGTCAGGAATCATCGAGATTTTAAGTTTGAACAAAATAAAATATAAATATAAATTAATATAAATAAAACATTAAATTTAAAAAAACTGTTAGTCTATCGTTCTGTGTGTAACTTTTTCTCCACACACAATTACTCTGGAATTGTTTACGATATTGATTATATATTTATCTTTTTATCTTATTCCGTTGAACGGTTGGGGGGGGTGAATTGGGGTAAATGAAAAAATTGATTGGTATTAGCCACCCCATTACCACCCACACTCTCACACCAATATTAACAGAGGTGAAGAAAATAAAATTGCGATTTAGTGTGTGTAAAAAACCAAAGACCTTAGCATTTTTTAAAATTTCATCTACCCCGCTATCACCACTTCGACTACCGATGTGACACATCGTTTTATGGGTTTTTGCATCGACGATTTCAAATATTATATGATTAAAGTTCCATAAACAATTTATTTTCACTTAATGAAGTTCAAATATAGTATCAAATTTTATTCGTTGTGAGAAATTTGGATAGAAAATCTGGATGTGGAAGTAGTTTGGTATAACATTTACCTCAGAAATACTGTTTGGTTTATTTCATTTGACTCAAAAAAATACCAAACTTACGCGATCGTTCAGTAAAAAAATTTTATGTAAAAAAATACCAACTGCAAAACTTGAAGCTTTAATTTTGTATTTTTTTTCTGTTTCAACGTACACGCCCTTGAAAATCGTCGTGTTTAGACAAAAATGTGTTGAAAGTCTACCTTTAAATGCCAATAATGGGAAAGTCATTGCAATTTTCATTTGTTCGGGAAATTCACCACTTTACAATAAGGGATTTATAATTCTAGTTAAATGATATGTTATATAATTATGTGTAAGCTTTATTACTCTGGGAGTTACCCGATCTATTACGCAACACGCTTTGCTTTTCATCCCGTTGATTATACCAGCAATATCTTGAGTAAATATAGGAAAGTGACTTTAGTTTAAAGAACCGACGGACAAAGTACATGGAAGAAAAATAAATTTGACCAAAATGGTCAGTAATTATGGTACGGTGGTGTGGGTGGATGAGGTAAAAATGATTTGAGATCTTTGGTTTTTGTACACACACTAAATCACATTTTTTTTTCTCAAATTTAAAATGTCGACATTTCATGACATTATAAGCCTATTTGAACAAAAACAAATGCAGAATTTCATTTATGCTTCTGTTTTTAACCTTTTTCTACAAATGGCAATTTTATAATAATGAATGTTTTTTATTTAAAATACACTTTAAAATTTATTAATAAATCCTCATATTATACCTAATATTTTAACTTTATTAATTGAACATTTACAATTACTTATGTTTCAGACAATTTTACGAGCATTACATGATTTTGGTTTTAAATCGGGCATTTCTATCCATAACTTTGTATTTTAATCATTTTAATTATTAAAAATAATAAATGCCTAATAAAAACCTATGCAATGATATTTAAACTTTGATATAAAATATTCGTTCATTTTGCACAATTTTGGTCTTAAAATCGGCCATTTTGGAGCCGTCATTTTTTTTTAACGCTATGTTCGTAATTAGCGAAATTTTTTCAATTATAACATTTTCAACATAATTTTTCACAGAAAAAAAAAGAGTTAGCAAAGAGCAGGCAAAGAAAAGTAGTAGAAAGCTTCATTAATGATTATAGAGCATTAAAATAGTTTTTAGGCAAATCCATTCAGGTTCAATCGATTTCCTAACAACTTGCTTTTTTCGCCTGAGTGCAGTCAACTCAATAATTTAAAATTTTAATATTTTTAAAAACTAAATCAAAAACCGCTGCCCACGAAATCACTACCTCCATATCTATATTTTCTATCCAAATCTCTCACAACGAAAAAATTTTGATACTATATTATTTGCACTCTACTATGTGGAAATAATTGTTTATGGAACTTTATAGTTATTAAGGTACCAAGGGTGTTATAAGGATAATAACGCACCGAGGTCGGCAGTGTACAATCCCGAGGGCCTCTGGCCCGAAGGAATGTACGTCGACCGAGGGCGTCATTATCCTATAACACCCGCGGTGCCTTCAACGTTTAATGTCCTGCAAGTCTGTTATTTAATTCGATTTTTTTTTTTTGACATTTACGATTTATTAATTTGACATCTATAATGTTCAGAACGATTTGATTTAAAAGAGAGTAAAAATCAAAATTGTTTGTAAACGCCGCCGTTGCATAGCAACGCATTTTGTTTGTCAATAGCGCTATCATAATTTGCTTGTTTTAGGTTGTATTATAATTTTATAATGCTCTAAGGCGTTATAGATATTCATAACGCCCTTGGGCGTTATTTTTCATTTAATGTAGCTCAAAATAGGGTGGTTATTGGAAAATAACAGACTTGTAGGACATTAATAATATAATATTTGAAATCGTCAATCCCAAAAATCCATAAAACGATATGCCACATCGGTAGTGGTGGTGGAGGTGGTGGTATTGGGGCTGGATAAAGTAAAATGTTGAGGCCTTTGATTCTTGTACACACACTAAATCACAATTTTATATTTTCACCTCTTTTAATAATGAGGGTGGCTAATGCCAAAAAATTTTTTGAGACCTTATCTTCTCTTATGTGTATATATTAAATAACGATTTTATGGACTCTTACTTCCCAACCCTTCAACGAAATAAGAACAAAATATAATCTGTGTCCAGAACTCATCATGATAAGATCTGGGAATCGATTATATTTTGATCTTATTCACAAAAGAAGTTACACATAAACAGACCGACCGACAGACTGAAATCTTTTTTGCTCAAATTTAAAATCTCGATGTTTCATGGCATTCTGAGGATATTTGAACAATAAGAATTTTCAATTTTTTTGCGTAACGATATTTCTCTAATTGCCAGTTAAGGGTATCTTATTATTATTTCATGTTGTGGCAGCTATACAGTGTTTCTCCATTTTCACTATAAGGACCGTTAGTCTAATTTTAAATTCAAGTTCATGTAGGTATTCAGGCAAAACGTTCTCGAAGCCCTGTCAAAAACTACTATAAATAGCTTCTTACACAATACATTTCTCTCTTTCATATTTCCGCGTATTGCTAGAAAACTACCTGCTTTCTCTTTTGTTTGTTAAATGTGTCTGAGTCTAGCATTATTAGAAATGTTAAAATTCACATTGTTTATTTACTTCGTTTTTTATCTGTTTTGAGAATGTCACTATATTCTTCGAATTTTTTTGATAATAAAGAATACCTTAAAGGGTTCTGAAGAAAAAAAAATAGGCCGAAGCTGGTTTTAGAATTTAGTAGATCGATGGTGTTCAACCTATGCTTATAATAGTACAGTAACTAGATATTTAAATTTACAAAGTTTGTCATATAGATTAAATTTCGTTTTGTTTTTTTATTTAATAGGAATTTCATCAAGTAAATGTTTGGATATTATGCGAATACTTGCATTTGACAGAATATTAATGTCATTCCTTTTCAGGAGTTACACAAATGACAATAACCATTGAAACTGATAGAGGATCGAATTTAGAAAAAAAAATCTACACAATTTTTCATATAAATTGCGACTTGAAAATTGCGACTTTAACTTGAGAAAACAGGTATCGCAACACGATTTTCGTCAAATAACTCAATAAATAATTTAGCGAACAAACGCTCTAGACCAAAAAGAAAGCTTAAGGTGGGCGGTTTCGTGAACGTAATTCGAGGATTTCTCCTGCATCCCTGAACCAATTGAAATTTTTTTTTGATATTCGTTTAGAGACAGCTTTATAGAATGGTATTAGGTTATTTAAAACTAAAAAAAGAAATAAAATTTTTACTTGAGCGAAAATCAAAATAGAAATTTTTTGACTTTTCAATAGTCTGGTACCATTCTATAATGTTGTATCTAAAGGCCTATCAAGGGATGTAAGAGAAATCCTCGAACTACGAAATCATTTTCTTAAGCACGGCACCGGCACCCTTAAACTGAGGATGAATTTTGCTTTTACTTCCACATCTACGTATAGACCAGTGTCAATAATTTTTGAAAAAAAATAAAATTCATAGCAGTATATGGGTGGTGGGAAAATTTAAGATTAATAGTATATAAATTGGGAAAAATCGATTGGACCACAACAGATAACCGGAAGTGGGGTGAGGGTGCGAAAAGTTATGTTTTTTGGGATTTGGTGGATTTTGGGATTTTACGATTTCTGACAAAAGTAGACCTCCTATCAAAAAAAGTTTAATGCAGAAGTTGTAGATAATTGAGAGATCTACATCTTTTATTTGAACTATTTTTTGCATAACCTCAAAAATATTGAGAAAAACGCCAAAAACCAATTTTTTATTTTTTTCTTTATTTTATTTTTATCTTCCACGAAAAGAATTCGATTTTGATGAAATTCGTTGAAAATATACATTTTTATGCCTCAAAAAAGCTGTAATTTTTTTGAGGTATAATTTTTGCGGATTTAAGTTGAAAAAAAGGCCTAATTTCCAATCAAAAAGTTGATTACCAAAGTTTTGATTTTTGAAAATTTCAGAACGGTATTTTTTTCGTTGAAACCTCTACTTTAAGATGTAAAAAAAAGGTGTAAAAAATCATACTGTTACTGGGGAAAAACATTGTCAAAAATGTAAAAAACAAAAAAAAACACTTTTATCAAGATCGATTTTTCCGTAAATGTTACTAATTCTTCATTGTAAATGAAGTGTTGAAAGTGATGCAAAACGGTAATTTCAATGTAATATGTAATAAGGGAACTTTAATTAACCATTTAAGGTTCGGACTGCTGAAAACCGAAATGTTTAAACAATAATTTTACCTAACAAATTGCTAGAAATGACCATTTTTAGGCAAGAAGAAAACTTTTTTATGCTTCATGGGCACTCTCACATTAAAAATAATTTTATTACGTATTTTACATTAAATCAGTTTATAAAGTAGAAATACAAAATCAAAATTTATAATAATCTCATTTTAAGTTTAAGCAGAAAATTAATTTCTATCTGTCTGTCTGTCTGTAACTTTTTTGTGCGCAGTATTACTCTGGAACTGTTTATGATATTGACTTAAAATTTTGTACACTTATGTAAATTATATTTTGATCTTTTTCCATTGAAGGATCGGGCGGGGGTAAATGGACGTAAATGGGGATAAATAAGTAAAGCAAACAAGTAAGAGTCCGTGAAATTGGAAATTACTGTATTTAGGAGAAGTCAACGTCTCAACAATTTTTGTCATCAGCCGTTCCTACCAGCCCTACTACCGACGCGACGTGGCATATATATCATTTTATGGATTTTTGAGGTAGACGATTTCAAATATATTATTAAACTTATATGAACAATTATTTCCATATAGTGGAGTGCACATATAGCATCAAACTATTTTTCGCCGTAAGAGACATTCTGATAGGACATCTGGATATGGAAGTAGTGATTCCTTAGGCAGCGGTTTTTATTTATGAAGACATATATTTTTATGAAGGCCATTTGGAATTATATTTCTTATCGGTCTCCCTGCATGGTGTGCTCGACAGCATCATGCGCCTACCTTAATTGCCTGGTATATCACGATCTTTGCAACCTTTAAGTTAATAATGCTTAGTGAATATAGAATTTCAAATGTTTTGGTCAAAGATCGTAGAAAAATAAAGTAAGGTAGGTAATATTCTATGTTAAAACAATTTGAAACATTAGGTCATAGCGCTGCCGTTTCCATATGCGCGAACTAACGTTCATAGATGGGAAATTTTTAAATAAATTTAGAAAAAAAATGGTACAAAATAAGACATTAAAGGTAAACGATTACTAACAGAATAACTAATGCGATTAATAGTATAAAATGTTTTATATACTTAAACTTTTTCATTATGTGCATTCTGTTAGTAGAGTGCTCGGCTCTCAAATATGCGCATAAAAATAAGATTTGTAGATGTTACGGCGTATCAAATGTTTATTTTTTTCGACTTTTAACTTGAAACAAAAATATACTATATATTTTTTTATAACATGCAACGAAGCTATGAAAATAGTGAAATGCAAAATGTGTTCTTAGAGTGGGGTCGCCTACTAGACGGGTTCAAACGGATCATAGGAAATTTGCATCGCATTACATTTAGTTGTATCTTATTTATTATTAGTCATAAAATTATAAATCATACACTATTGCGTTCGGAAAAGATAAATAAAATTTTTGTAAAGAGTACAAAGTTTTCATTTGAGTCTACATTTCGAAAATAATACGATGGAAACGCAAGTTGTCTAAATTGAATTAAATTTTAAAGCATTTCAAACCGAGACATTATTGCGGTTTTAAGTTACGTTCTCCCGTAAGATCCGATGTAAAATGTATTATTTGAAAGCCATAAGGAAATATTTCCTCTACAAAACATTTTATGAAAAATCGCAATTTATTTACTTTTTCCACTATTCGCTTAACTCGTTTTTAACTTTAATGCTCTTTTGCATATGACACTGGCTATTCTACCACTCATCCAGGACAGACACACACATAGACAACATCACAACACCCATTCCCTGCGACATTGCCATCTGCCGCAGCTGAGACTCGAACTCAGGAGAGGAGAGCGACTAGACCGTGTTGTCTCTCACACAACCACAGTCTAGCCCACTGCTACCGTCTCGGCAACACGAGAAAAACGCCACTACACATCCATACCCTAGCCGGGATTCGAACCCGGGACCCCGTGGTCGCAAGCCTAAGACCTTAAGCACTGCGCCACCGGGTCGGTTTTTGATGGTCTTTTGAAACTTATATAATAATTACTTATTGTTATTATTACTATATTGCATATATAATTATTCATTTTATATAAAATTCAGCTCGTAACAACGAAACCTCCACGGAGGTCACGGAAGCATATTAATGCACACTATGTCTATTTTCAAGATCAAACTGCGCCTTCTTACGTTTTTACAGTATCACAGTACTTTCTGATGAGCAAATTAAAAGAATTTACTAGAAGTATCCGTCTTTGCACAGTGGGATAAACTGAATCTGAAAACTTATTTCATATAATGAAACTCTCAATTGATGTTAACTTGGGGCAGCTGGTACGTAGAGGTCATTGTAATAACTTTTTTTAATATTAAGCCTATAAGTACAGTCACAGTGAAATAAAAAACCGCTGCCCAAGGAATCACTACTTCCACATCCAAGTCTCTTACAACAAAAATACTATATTTGCACTCCACTATGTGGAAATAATTGTTTATGAACTTTAATAGTATATTATTTGAAAACCCATAAAATTGTATGCCACATCGGTAACAGGGGGTAGTGGTGGTGGGAGTGAATGAAGTGAAATTTTTTTAAATGACTTTGGCTCTTGTACACACACTAAATCACACTATTTTTTGACCACCTTTAATAATGGGGTGGGGGTGGTAATGGGTGTGGCTAACGCCAAATTTTTTTGAGGCCTTAGCTCCTCTTATATTTACTAAATACCAATTTCATGGACTCTTACTTGCTTGATTTACCTATTTACCCCCATTTACCCTAATTTACTATTCAACTTTGCAACGAAATAAAATCAAAATATAATCTAGTTCCAGATCTCGTTAAAATACATACGTGTGCCATATTGTAAGTCAATATCTTAAACAGTTCCAGAGTAATCGTGAGCACCAAAAAGATAGAAGACTAACAGACAGACCGACGCGACAGACAAATTTATTTGGCTGAAACTTAAAATATTGACGTTTCATGACATTCTAGGCCTATTTAAACAATGAAAATTTCGAAAAATTTTTTGCGTTAATATACTTCAACTGGATGTGGAAGTAATACCCAGAAAATGTCATGACAAAGATATAAAAAATCATTGTGTGCCGTAAACTACACGATAGGAGTAAAGCCTCTACTTCAAGCATTTTCTTCGAGGAAACCTACTACGCGTCCATACTGTAACCCATTGTGCATCCAATTTACTCGAGGAAAGCCACTGCGCATCCATACTACTTCAAGTAACCCACTGCGCATCCATACTACTTGAGGTAACCTACTGCGATCTGTAATACTCGAGAAAAGTCACTGCGCATCCAAAATACTCGAGGAAAGCCACTGCACATCCATAATACTCGGGAAAACCTACTGCGCATCCATAGTAGTCGAGCAAAGCCACTGCGCATCCATACTATTCGAAGTAACTTTAACAACATAATATTTGAAATCGTCTACCTCAAAAACCTATAAAACGATATTCCACATCGGTAGTGGGGGTGAGGGGTGGTGGTAGGGAGTCGGTAGTGGGGGTGAATGAAGTAAAAAAAAAAATTTGAGGCCTTAGTTTCTTGTATACACGCTAAATTACAATTTTATTTTTTTCACCCCCTTTAATAATGAAGTGGGGGTAGTAATGGGGGTGGCTAATGCCAAAAAAATTTTGAGACCTTAACTTCTTTTGTATATACTGAATATCAATTTTATGGACTTTTACTTGCTTGATTTACCTATTTACCCCAATTTACCCTCCAACCCTTCAACGGAATAAGATGAAAATATAATATAGTTCCAGATCTCATTAAAATACATACGTGTACCAAATTTCAAGTCAATATCTTAAACTGTTCCAGAGTAATCGTGCGCACAAAAAAGTTACAGACAGACAGACCGACAGACCGACAGACCGAGAGACAGAATTTTTTTTTGCTCAAACTTAAAATCTCGAGATTTCATGACATTCTAAGTCTATTTCAGAAATAAAAATTTTTTAAAAATTTTTGTCGTTACTATACTTCCACTGGATGTGGAAGTAATTAAATAAAAAAATTATAAATACTTCAAAGAGAACTTCATGCTTTGTTTTTATTTGATGGCAATCAATTTTTGTTAATATTTGACCTGTATACTCGGAAGCACAAGGGTCACTTGCTGTCTGAAAAAATAAGTCAAAAGAAAAATTACATCAAGGGATTCTTTTACTACTATACCTAATATTACTCTACTAATAATACAATTCTTTTTGTATATCTCTGTTAGGTAAATAAACGTAATTTAATTTCTAACCCTTTGCATATTTTTATTTAATATGAATGAGGGAATACTTTAAAAGTGGAAAACAAAAAATGAGGACAAATTCAAAATATTTAAATATTTATAGGCCTACCACGGAGTAATTACATTATCAATTATTAGTAATTAATGTTTATTTGCATAAAAAAATAACCTAATATTTTATTAGGTTCTTTTAATATAGCTTGAAATTCATAACAATCAAAAATAAAAAACGTAACTGTTATATTATTTTGGCGTTTTCAAAAAAATGAATATATTTCCTTTATTAGCTGGCCTTCCAATAGCGTCTCTACTGTAAACAGTAATGAGAGTGGCGCAGTAAAGCAAGTACTCTTAACCATATAATATTGTGCTTCGTGACGATGCATGCATCAAAGAAATATATATTATAAAAATATAACCTACTGAGGCCCGATTATATTGGCAACATCGCTGGGACGGAGAACGAACGCTAACTATATTCTTATATACAGCGGGCTCTGAAACGATCAGTAAATATATCCGGGCTCTGAAATATGCCATGTTTATATAATTAAAAGAAAAATAATAATTAGCTACCTCTAGTGGCTTCCTATTAAAAAGGATGCCCAACAGTCGCCATATTTAATAAGTTTGTTAATTTATACACTAGGGAAATGCCGGGCTTATGAGCGACCTATCGATATATCGGGCTACACAATATGCCGTCTATACCTATATAATACCTAATATACAGGTGCTATTGTTTTTGTGTTGTCAAAGTCTATGTTATGTCCAGTATGGAGACGGTGTTGTGCTAGGTATGAGGTAGGGTCGGTATTTCTGACTGCTAGGCGATGTTCGTATACCCTGTTGATAATGCGTCTGTTTATTTGTCCAATGTAAGTTTGGGGACAGTCGGAGCAAGGTATTTCGTAAACGCCATGGGAGTCACTGGGGACTTGATAAGATTGGAAATAGTCTGTTGTGTTGTGAATATTGTTTTTATGTTGTTTGTTTTTAGGACTTTGGATATTCGGTCTGTGACACCTTTGATGTAAGGTAGGAAGGCTTTGTGTTGTTCAGGTGGGGATGTATCCGGATGTTGTGTTTGGGGTGGGTTCTGTGCTTTATTTATGGTCCGTCTTATATGGTTTCTGTCATAACCGTTTTGTAGGAGTGCGTGTTCTAATGTGTGCAATTCAGTTTGTCTATTATGACTGCCAGTTAGTCTTACCCTCCCTAGACTTCCTATATACCTTTATATTTTCGATTCTTCTTCTTTTCTCTTGAAAATGGCTCCAAAGTGGAAGCCGAAACATCGAGACTCCAATAATGTCAGACGCGGTTCAACCCGTGAACCTAGTATTTTTCATACAGACAACCCCGGAAACCTATCCGAGCATTTCATTCACCTCTACGGGGAGGAAATTTACTCTCTCACCAAAACCTATAGTAAACTTTTTATCCGCAAATCCATACTTCATCTTACTTTCCTAAAAGCCTGTCGCCAACATCAGGTCATTCCAAAATCTTTACAACTTAAACATCACACTAAATACCGCTCCATTTCCAGAATTCTAGGTAAAGCAAACTCTGCTCTACTTAGAAATTCCATACATAACACAAGACAACCTCAACAACACCAACACGTTGATATATAAAACCTACTCTCAGATCCACACTTCTTTCATTCATCCATTACTTTGGGATACATTTGACCGACTATCTAACGATACAGCACAACACATTGCAGAACAAAAGACTATCACACAAAAACAAAAACTTTCACAACTCATCACTAACCAGAAACCACACTCCACTCCAATAGATCCCAACAATGTAGTCCACAACTTTTCCGACTTTCCCATCAGTGACCCAGCTCTTCAAGTTTAGCTAAAGGTTTTAACTTTGCTATTTCTCCTAACTCTATCCCAACGGAGGCTATTGTTTCCCAAATCGAAAACTCTATATCCCACCTTCCCAGACAACCAAGCTGAAGAAACCAGACAAGACATTTCCAGAATACTCCGAACAGCCAACCCTCCCAAATCCAACTCACCTTTACGAGAAAGACGAGCCCTAAAAGACTTACATAATAATGACGAACTTATTATCCTGCCAGCATCCTCAATACCTCTGACTACCTACGAAAAATGAACGACCTAGTAACAAGTACTGATTACAAACAAATTCAACGCGACCCCACCACCTATCTAGAAAAGAAAACCAAAACAATCATCAATAACTCCGACCTCCATTCAGATATCGGCAAACTCCTATTCCCCCGAGAATTCCTAGAATCTACGGGCTTCCTAAAATTCATAAACATTCCTTTAAGACCTATTGTTAGTGCCTTTCAGTCCCCAACCCACAAACTGGCTGGACACTTAGCCAGCACCCTTCAACCTATCGCCGAAAAGGCGTCATCCTATGCACGACCGGCTTTAATGTGAACAGGCGGAGTGTACGATGTGGCAACGCTGCAATCTTAAACTCTGTCAGTCCTATTAATAATCTATGTAATGAAGGAAAAAATAGTGTAAATATTTCGTGCAAAGACGAGAATACCTTCGCCCCCCGTTTTGGAGGGCGCTGAACACGATGGAAGTGGTGGAAGAAGTTTTTGATCGCCACAACCCCCTGAAGCGGCCAAAAACCATCCCTTTTAACCCTTTATGTTTTCATGGTCTGAGGAGTGATTTATCGACGGGTTATACTTGAAATTACATGGAAGAGGGTTATTCAAAGAATTACATGAAAATATTCTTATGACAAAATAAATTATTTGCTTACAATTAATTTAAAAAACTTAAGTCGTTAACAAACAGCATAACAATCCACATATTCCTCAAAATGCACATCGCACACGATCTCTTATCCTTCATCATCGCCCTAGCGATAACTGGTGGATGAGGGTAAGTTTTCTTTACACGGGGCACTGCACCAGACACTAACATAAACTTTTCCATTTCTCTCCTTCCACACACCATAAGTATCTTTGTATCGTTCAGATTTGGATATTACACTGTCATAAAAACGTTTTATGCACACCACTGAATATTTTGTAGGCTGCCAATTTTTCCTAGAAATACTCTTTAGCCACTGTTTCCTGAGTTATGTCTGGTTCTTTGGGAAATCTAAAGGCTTGGACATAACCTTCAGATGAAGAACTGTAATTGCTTGTACAGCCAGGTACACAACATTTATCCGGCATGTTGTTATTGTTTTCAGACCCCAGACCTAGAATTAATTAAAATTATTTTATTGGTTTGGTAGTAAAAGTGAATTGAATTAAAAATATAGCTTGCATAAAAAGTAAGGTTATAACGTAATTTGACGTACAAAAAGTGATTTCAGGTGCGAGCGGTGCGATAGATACCCATATAATTAATTAAAATAATAACTACTTACTTTATAAAACACAATTTGTGAAATTACACCAACAGAGAAGCACTTTCTATGTATTATAATGCCAATTTCCTCCTGCAACAATATCCTATTTTGCAAAATGATATATTAGTCAATTTCGACATTGTATCATTATTCACGAATATCCCACTCTCTGAAGTCCTAAATATCCTCAAAACCAAACACGACATTTCTCCCAGTATCGTATCCCTTCTAAAACATTGTTTGTCAAACACCTATTTTCTCTTCCAAAATAAATTCTATAAACAAATAAGTGGAGCCCCTATGGGATCACCTCTATCCCCCATCATAGCCAATATCTTCATGGACAACTTCGAAACTTAAGCCCTCAACACTTCCGACCTGAAACCTACGTGTTGGTTAAGATACGTTGATGACACCTTCGTCATCTGGCCGCATGGTAGGGATTCCCTAAATACTTTCTTGTCTCACTTAAACAGCATCCATCCCAAAATACAGTTCACCATGGAAGTGGAGAATAATTCGTCCCTACCTTTCCTAAAAATAACACACAATTCTCTTACTCTGTTTACCGAAAACCAACCCACACAAACTGTTACTTAAATTCAAACTCCCATCACCATCCCTCACAAATAAATTCGGTCGTCAACACTCTTATAACAAGATCCCTCAGACTAACTGACAGCCATAACAGACAAACTGAATTGCACACATTAGAACACGCACTCCTACAAAACGGTTATGACAGAAACCATATAAGATGGACCATAAATAAAGCACAGAACCCACCCCAAACACAACATCCGGATACATTCCCACCTGAACAACACAAAGCTTTCCTACCTTACATCAAAGGTGTCACAGACCGAATATCCAAAGTCCTAAAAACAAACAACATAAAAACAATATTCAAAACACAACAGACTATTTCCAATCTTATCAAGTCCCCAGTGACTCTCATGGCGTTTACGAAATACCTTGCCCCGACTGTCCCCAAACTTACATTGGACAAACAAATAGACGCATTAACAACAGGGTATACGAACATCGCCTAGCAGTCAGAAATACCGACCCTACCTCATCCCTAGCACAACACCGTCTCCATACTGGACATAACATAGACTTTGACAACACAAAAACAATAGCACCTGTATATTCCCGAAAAACACGAACGATCCGCGAAGCAATTGAAATCGAGAAGCGTCCTAATTGTTTAAACAAAAGGGACGACAGTCTTCGACTTCCAACTACTTGGAAATCACTAATATCTCCACTAACTACACAACCCTCACCACCAGCGACCCTCCTACCACGCGCAACCGTTCCGCACCAGTGCTCACCACACCCACCAATCCTACTATAAATACCTCATCTCAACCCACAACTCGTCAGTTCTCTCTAAGAACTGAGATTGAGATCTTAGAGACGAACCAAGGTTCGACTTGGGGAGTAGACAGATTGAGGCCCCGGACTCGAACCATTCCTTACCCTCCCTAGACTTCCTATATACCTTTATATTATCGATTCTTCTTCCTTTCTCTTGAAAATGGCTCCAAAGTGGGAGCCGAAACGTCGAGACTCCAATAATCTCAGAAGCGGTTCAACCCGTGAACCTAGTATTTTTCACACAAACAACCGCGGAAACCTATCCGAGCATATATATATATATATATTATATATATATATATATTATATATATATATATATTATATATATATATATATATATATATATATATATATATATATATATATATATATTATATATATATATATATATATAACTGAGGTCTCTTCGCATTTGTAATATCTAAACATATATACAAAATTTTAAATTAAGAAATCACTTATTTTTTTTTGAGAAACCTATTCCTTGGATTCCCCTTATATATATATATATATATATATATATATATATATATATATATATATATATATATATATATATATATATATATATATTGATAAGTAATACGTTGTCACCTCAGGGTCGTTGACTGGGCGGCCTGACCTCACCCTTTTCTGGTGGTAATAATTGACCCATTTATACATATATCCTCTAAGGGGAATCCAAGGAATAGGTTTCTCAAAAAAAAATAAGTGATTTCTTAATTTAAAATTTTGTATATATGTTTAGATATTACAAATGCGAAGAGACCTCAGTTATATATATTACCGCACGAGAGTTGCAATTCCAAGTCGCCTCATACAGTGTTGCCAGCATTTTTGAGGTGTGTCCGTACTGATTATACCTGCGGTATATACAGCAGGGAATAATCTGTTTCGTTAGGCCTATAAGGGGAAAATGAATAGTTCAAAATATGTAGAATTTATTTCTTTCTGAACTTTTCAAAAAATGATACTAGGACCTAAATTTTATGGGTAGGAAGAGAAAAAAGGTGATAGAAATATAATATTATTTGTTAAAATTATGGTTTAAAAATATCTTAGGCAAATAAAATAATGTGCTGTGTAAACAAAAGTTTGCAATTTATGATTTTTAACTACACGAATTATTTCCCCCAATCGGCCTTTTTGAACTTCGTTGACTGAATTATAAGTATTTTTAATAAGACTATTATGAAATGAATCAAAGTTGCAGACAGGCGTTGCCGACTGCGAATATCTATTAAGTAAACATGATAACGTATGTTGGACTTGTCTGTTGGAAAATTCTTATTTCAAATTGTAAACATCTATAAAATAGCACAGTAGAATAGTTTTTATTGAAATTGAATCTTATCCGACATACACAGCGATCGTCATAGGCGTGTAAACTCTGATCTATTATATGTAAAAACTATGTTTTATTATTATAATTTTGGAGCAAAATATTAAAAGGTTTTTCATTAAACAAACAAAAATATGAAGGCATCTAAACCGCAATACACAGGGTGTCTCTCAGGTTTGAACAACTCTATATATATTAGAGGACATATCAAACCTTACCTTAACCTTAAAATATCATTAAAGTATTTTTAATAAAACTGTTTCGAAATGAATGAAAGTTGTTGTTGGGTGTTGCCGAATGCGAATAAATATATGAAGTACATGAATTTTTTTTCGAATTTGGAATATAAAATAGCCCGATAACATACTTCCTATTTAAATTGGATCATATCCGTCGTACAGAGGAATTATATGTGTCATCTTTTATATAATTTGTTTTATTATGATTTTAGAGCAATGTCTTCCAAAGGTTTTTAATTAAGAACATAAAAAATGCAAAAATATACAAAATATCTATAGTACAATATACAGTGAGTCTTACAGGTTCGTGCGAACATTACGTGAGTTAGATGATATATCAGTTTTATCCTAAAATGTTATTGAGGTATTTTTAATAATACTATTACGAAACGAAAGTTGAAGTTGGGAGCGCAAAGCGGACTCAATTGTAAGACAATAGTAACAGAGAAGTCTATTAAAATTGTGAGCAGTACAAAATAAATAAAAACTTATCTTGTTCATAATTTAAAAAAAATTAAAAAAAGACATTAAAAAAATTAAAAAAAAAATGAAATAGAGAACAGAGAATGGTTAAACAAAATAAGTTCTTATTTAGTTTACGAATTTAATTATGTTTATTTACTGTTCACAAATTCAATGAGAATGTAACCCGTAACTGAAAAAAATAAAAATTGACCTGCCACCTTTGTGGTTTTTAATCCCAAAACCAAGCCCACTTCACACTCCCAAAAAACACAAACGATATGATCACCTTGTATATAGACTCTGCTGCTGTATTAGAATTTTAGATCGAAATGTTACTAAGGATTTTAATTAAGCACAAAAAAATGCTAAGATGCATAAAAAGTCGAAACTCTAACATACACTGGGTCTCTCAAGTTTTAACAAACTTTACGTAGATATATATATTACATATCAATGTTACTTTAAAAGGTAAACATTGTTTGTATTTAATAAGAGTATTACAATCGAATGAAAGTTGAAGTCTGCCGTTGCCGACTGATTTATTGATAAAAAATATATATATTGACTGTGTACTTAATTTCAGTGGCACCTTTTAAAAGTAAATTGTGCCGTGTTGGTACAAAATATGAATCAAACAGGTTTTCGCAGTCAGCCACGCACGATAGCAACTTTTACTCCTTAGGGCCCTGATAGACGGGCATCAAACACGCCGCGTGTGAAACACGACGGGTTGCACGCTTCAGATTTTGCTTCTACACGAACATGTTTACTGGACGGCCAGAACGAATACAGTATAGTTCAAAAATGAATGTTACACAGATAGGTTGTGTTTCAGCCTTGTGCGTTCATCTTTTGAAAAAGAAAAGACGACGTTATATTTTAATAGTGACTGTACTGAGTACTATCCGTCCACATGCTCGTGTGGTCAACTCAATTGTGATACACGTGTTGCATTCGAACGGTTTACCCGTCAGCGGAGAAAATGCTGCGTGCCAGCGTTTAAAATGCTCCAAGCGACGTTCCATCCGTCCCCGCCAGCGTATATGGACATCTTCAACGTTCGTCAAGCCTTGAGCATTTGAAATACATTGTTTACATTTCAGCGTGCAACCCGTCGCGTTTCACACGCGGCGTGTTTAACGCCCGTCTATCAGGGCCCTTAAAATCAACATATAAATTCGAATCTAGTCCTACCAATAATTAAACTGATAAATAAAATAATCACATCAGTAATAAAATTTCTGCATCTCTTGAATTGAGTTTTATTGCAGATTCAATGCATTTACGATTACTAGGAAAGACTTTTTTATTTTCTTTCTGAAAATTCGTCTAGGTAGAGGCCGGCGCAAATACGGAATTACAAGGGTTCATTTACAGTTATTGAGTATTCCAGTATTTCATCTTCAAAAGTGAATTAGTGATTTTATATTTTTTAAGCGTTTAGTTTTGGTTATCTAGATTTATGCTTTTCCTTTATTTCGTTATTTATTTTTAAAATGTATACGAATTCCAAGCTGACTGTCACTTGCATTGTTTGAATGACATTAAGTAAGAATGAGGTTTAACAACCAATAAATATCAAACACAAATGGGTTTATTATAACTAGTAAAAAACCTTTAAACTTCTCAAAATATGTTTCTATTGTTCTGGATTGCACTCCAGATGTTAGTCACATTGAGCAGCTCTAACAATTGTTTTCAGATTTGTCAACTTAAACAATGTCACATAAAAAGTTGAAATCAGGCAACATTTTATAAAATTGTGTTCTGCAACTTATCAAACTGAGTTAGAATTATCTGCTAAAATATGTGTTTTGTAATCTAAAAAAATATACGATTTGCGGGGACAAGATTATGACAACGGAGCAAATATGCGTAGTGGATACACTGGGCTGTGACAGAAAATCTTGGGAATAAATCTTAGAGCGTTTTATGTACTATGCTGTGCGCATAATTTAAATTTAGTGCCAAACAATGCTGCAGATCGTTCTTTTAAAATAACCTTTTTTTTTAACTAAACTTGAATTTAAGTCCACATTTCTTGAGAAGGAGAATATATATCAATATGCGGTTTTGAGGATCTAAGAGATAATTTATTTGTGAAACAGCGAGTTTTGCCCGATGCTTTTAATTTGAGTACATTACTATTAAGACAGTAAAATTAATAGTTGACCCGGAACAAATTTGTAACAACCTGATTTCTTAGGGATACAATATATGGCTATTCAGAACTCTCTAACTGAAAATCTCAAATAATCCGCCTTGCAGAAATGAAGAAAAAATGCGCCGCCATGTTGAAATTAGGCACTTTCTTCCTTTAATCGGTAATAGCCCATACGGATGACACTTTAAGAAAAAAGTAGAGGTAAAATATTGAGAGAAAGAGCTAAGTTTTAATGTGGTATAAAATTTTTTTCAATCGTTTAAATATTAGCAAAGTTACGCGGTTGTCAAAATGACAGATTTATATAAAAAAAGATTACTTTTTGTTTTTTAATATCCAATTCTCTGGATTAAAATTGTTGCCTAACCAGACTTGAATTTGCCAATACACTCTATAAATATGATATTTAGTGGCATCGGATGTTGGTGGAAGAACTGCTAGATCGAAGAAAATATTTTGCCCAGCAGAAATCTGATTATACCAACGAACCTGTACCTAATCATTTAAACTATTAGTTTTTTTACTGCCATACCATATAAAAATAAATTCTTCCCCAGTTACCGCAAGCTGATTTGCTTCAGCAAAACTTTTGAAAATTAATAGGCTGTTACTTAGTTCAATATTATTTTCTAAAACTGAAAATACTGTTTTTTGCCCTTTTTATAAAATGCAGAGGTGGTATCGCATCCGGCATGTGCAAATAGAATATTTTTTACTGCATTTTCACTTAGTTCTGAACGTAACACGTTATTTTATCAGATTTACCTCCATCACCGGGTCTCATCATGTACACATTTTTTGTTTTGCAATGTTCAATGAGTAACGTGTGAGCTATTGCCGATTAAAGGAGAAAAGTGCCTAATTTCAACATGGCGGCGCATTTTTTCTTCATTTCTGCACGGCGGATTTTTTAGGATTTTTTAATCTACAGAACGTAAAAGAAAAACGTGTTTTTTTGACAATCTTTATAACTACAGAAATTCCACAAAAAATGGTTTATACTTTTTTGAAGCGCATTTTTTTAGTCACTGGTTTATAGGACAAAGAGCTATTTTTTATATCTCACTTATTTTGTAAATACCGATTTTTTCTAAAACCTGTAATATTCCAATTTTTTTGACGTTGTGTCTTATCGTGGTTTGTAAGTGCCGACCGTGGTAGGTTATTTTAATACCTTGTTAAAATTAGAACAATAAGTAAATTTTTTTGCAAGGTTATCAGTGGAATACCTAAAATCGGTACACGTTTACGGATTGGGGGACCGTTTTTGTGTTTTCTACGTCAAAATATAAACAGAATCCCACTTTATCTCCGGAACGGTTAAAAATATCAAATTGAAATTTGTCACTAAACCTGTAGATACAAATTTTTTTTCCAAATTTTGTTGACCATACCAAAAATACAAAAATATGCGAAAAATTGTATGTCGTTTTAATGGCATTAAATAGAATCCAAATATCTATTTATTTATTTTTATAAGCACTATTATTATATAAAATGTCAACTAAAGAAAAAGGAAAGAACCAAACTTTTTATTATTAACTGATAGTACAGTAAGTGAAGCAGTAAAAATGGTAAATTTCCCGGCCCGAAAACGATGAAAGGAATTTCCTTCATTTTTTTTGCAATATGCTTTATAAAATACGTACATCAAAATCTATATTGTCGCATTACCTGCTTTTTATTTTTAAGGGTGGAAACTAATTCTAAAACTGAAAAATTAATAATTCTTCTAATTTTTAAATAAATAAACGAAAATCAATATATTTATGTTTTTAAGGTCGGTGAATATGACAATGAGGTCAAAACATAGGAAAGACGACAATATTAAGTGTTGAAACCACCCTTAATACTGAAAAATTAATAATTCTTCTGTTACAAATAAATTCACGAAAATCCATATACTTAACGTTTTTTAGATCGCTGAATAAGATTATGTGGTCTAAATTTGTCTAATTTTATTAAAAAGTAAAAATAATTGTTATAGACTGCTAGTTCACAAGTTCAAAGCAGTGTTATTCTTGACAGAGCTCATAAAAATATGAGTGAGAGCTCATTGGGTTCGGAATGACATCTAGAAAAATGTGCAAAAGTTTCAAACTCGCACATAAACAACTGCAAAAGTTGAAAACAAATGAACATTGAAAAAATAACTAGTTTCGTTTTTTGCAAATAACTCGAAAACTATTAATATTTAAGAAAATTTAAAGAACGATTCTTAAAGAGGAAGAAATTTAGAATAAAAAAGTCAGGACTACCGAAACTCTATCTCTATTATTAATAATTTTAATTGAATGTTGAAAATAGAGCTCCGCGCGGTGAACACTAAGCCGTTACGATGCTCTGAAACCGGCCGTAACAAGTAAAAATATTTTTTTATATTATTATATATTAATTTAAAATTTTTAATAAATTATAATATTATTTAGACACTTAAAGGAACAATATCCCGTTGGAAAAAAATTTTTCACCGATTTTTCATTAAATGAGCCTATTGTTAATTAACAATTTTTTTTAGAGTTTGCGTTTATGTTTCAAGTCGGATAATTGTTTAACAAGTGGACCATCACTTGTATCGTTTGAATGATATTTAGTAAGGATAAGATTTAACAACCATTAAATATTAAACACAATTTGGTTTATTACCAACTAGTAAAAAAATTATAAACTACAAATATTTTTCTAGTATTCTGGATTACATTCCCGATGATAGTCACATTGAGCAGCTGTAAATAATTGTTTTCAGATTTGTCAACTTAAATAATGTTACAAAGAAAATTGAAATTAGGCAACATTTTATAAAAAGCAACGGATCGATCAAACTGAGTTAGAATGATCTGGATTTGTTCAAAATGTGTTTTGTAATATAAATTTAAATATATACGATTTGCAAGATTATGACAACGGAACAAATATGCGTAGTGAGCACAGTGAGGGCTGTGACAGAAAATCTTAGAAATAAATCCTAGAGCATGTTAAGCACATGTTAAGTACAATGTTCTGCACATAGTTTAAATCTATTGCCAAACGATGCTGCAGATCGTTCTTTCAAAGCAACCTTTTTTTAACTAAACTACTGGCTAATTGAAAAGGACCAAGCGAATAGATATCAATATGTGATTTTCAGGATTTAGGGGATAATTCATTTGCGAAAAGGTGAGTTTTGTCTAATTCTTTTATTTTGAAGAGTGTTACATTTTACGGGGTTTAAAAGAAGAGCGTGTTTTTTTTGACAAACTTTATAACTACCGAGATTCGTAGAGATTCCACAAAAAATGTATTATATTTTTTTTATGCAATTTTTTTCAGTCACAGGTGTATTGTAAGAAACGATTTCTCAAATTTTTTATATCTCACTTATTTTGTAAGATGCCGATTTTTTTCTAAAAACCTGTAATTTTTTTAAAGTTATGTCTTATTGTGCTTTGTAAGAGCCGATCATTGTAGGTTATTATAATACCTTATAATATCTCCTTTAATATCATAATAAAAAGTAAATCTTTGTATGGTAATCAGTGGAGTATCCAAAATTGGTATATGTTTACGGATTGGGGAATCTTTTTTGGGCTTTTACATTAAAATATAAAAAACAGAAACCCATTTATCTCCGGAACAATTACAGATATCAAGCTATAATTTGGCACATCAATGAAGGGACTAACTACCTGTAGATACACTTTTTGCCAAATTTTGTTGATTTAATTTTCACACCAAAAATACAAAAGTGTACGAAAAATTGTATGTCTTTTTAATACAATTAAATATAACCTAAATATTTATTTATCTATTTTTATATGCACTATTATTATATAAAATGTCAACTAAAGAAAAAGGGAAGAACCATACTTTTCATTATTAATGGAGCAATAATAGTTAAATGTATATTAGCGAGAAAAATTATATGTATTCACCATGAACTGAAAGTACAAAAAATGCACTTATTATTTTGAAGGAACGGCAGAAGGTATTATAATAATCTACAACGATCGGCTGTTATGAAAACCAATGAGGCCTAATGGCAAAAAGATATTTATTTGTTTTAAACTAGTGACCAAAAAAAATGCCATCAAAATAATATTAAATAATGTTTGTTGAATCTCGGTAGTTATAAAGTTTGGTTAAAAAAGCACGCTTTTCTTTCACACCCTGTAAACAGTAATGTGCTTCAAAATAAAAGAAATGAACAAAACCGGCTGTTTCACAAATAAATAATCTCTTAAATTCTGAAAACCGCATATCGATATCTATTCTCTTTCTCAAAAAATGTAAATTCAACCTAAAAATTTGCTTGGTCCCTTTCAATTGGCCAGCGGTTCAAGAACTATAAATATTTTTGTTGGTCACTGGCCGCTAACGCTGTACGCAAATTGATACAACGTTGCCAGTAACCTGAGGGGACGGCGAATACGTAATATCTGTAGTCCGCCTTATACTAGTTAGAGGTGACTTCGTGTTGACCATTCCTACTTGGTACGGCGACACTAGCGCTGGTGATATACACTCGAACTAAAACTCAAAATTGTAGGTACCAGATGTATGAAGTGACCTCAGAACTATTTTTCGCTAAGTAACTTAGGATGCCATCTGGATTCATTTTACATCGAAATTAAGGCAAAACGTTGTCGCCTCAGCTTTATGAGGTCACAACGTCATATATGAGGTCACAGCGTGTTTAGTATATCTATTCTTGAGGCGACAACGTAGTGTTTATAACTCTATATATATATATGTATATATATAGAGTTATAAACACTACGTTGTCGCCTCAAGAATAGATATACTAAACACGCTGTGACCTCATATATGACGTTGTGACCTCATAAAGCTGAGGCATATATATATATATATATATATATATATATATATATATATATATATATATAGAGTTATAAACACTACGTTGTCGCCTCAAGAATAGATATACTAAACACGCTGTGACCTCATATATGACGTTGTGACCTCATAAAGCTGAGGCGACAACGTTTTGCCTTAATTTCGATGTAAAATGAATCCAGATGTCATCCTAAGTTACTTAGCGAAAAATAGTTCTGAGGTCACTTCATACATCTGGTACCTACAATTTTGAGTTTTAGTTCGAGTGTATATCACCAGCGCTAGTGTCGCCGTACCAAGTAGGAATGGTCAACACGAAGTCACCTCTAACTAGTATAAGGCGGACTACAGATATTACGTATTCGCCGTCCCCTCAGGTTACTGGCAACGTTGTATCAATTTGCGTACAGCGTTAGCGGCCAGTGACCAACAAAAATATTTATAGTTCTTGAACCGCTGGCCAATTGAAAGGGACCAAGCAAATTTTTAGGTTGAATTTAAATCGACATTTTTTGAGAAAGAGAATAGATATCGATATGTGGTTTTCAGAATTTAAGAGATTATTTATTTGTGAAACAGCCGGTTTTGATCATTTCTTTTATTTTGAAGCACGTTACTGTTTACAGGGTGTGAAAGAAAAGCGTGCTTTTTTAACCAAACTTTATAACTACCGAGATTCAACAAACATTATTTAATATTATTTTGATGGCATTTTTTTTTGGTCACTAGTTTAAAAAAAATAAATATCTTTTTGCCATTAGGCCTCATTGGTTTTCATAACAGCCGATCGTTGTAGATTATTATAATACCTTATGCCGTTCCTTTAAAATAATAAGTGCATTTTTTTGTACTTTCAGTTCATGGTGAATACATATAATTTTTCTCGCTAATATACATTTAACTATTATTGCTCCATTAATAATGAAAAGTATGGTTCTTCCCTTTTTCTTTAGTTGACATTTTATATAATAATAGTGCATATAAAAATAGATAAATAAATATTTAGATTATATTTAATTGTATTATAAAGACATACAATTTTTCGTACACTTTTGTATTTTTGGTGTGAAAAGTAAATCAACAAAATTTGGCAAAAAATGTATCTACAGGTAAAGACATTTTAGTTAGTCCCTTCATAGATATGCCAAATTGTAGCTTGATATCTGTAATTGTTCCGGAGATAAATGGGTTTCTGTTTTTTATATTTTTTTATATTTTAATGTAAAAGCCCCAAAAAGATTCCCCAATCCGTAAACATATACCAATTTTGGATACTCCACTGATTACCATACAAATATTTACTTTTTATTATGATATTAAAGGAGCTATTATAAGGTATTATAATAACCTACAATGATCGGCTCTTACAAAGCACAATAAGACATAATGTTAAAAAAATTAAAAAATTACAGGTTTTTAGAAAAAAAATCGGCATCTTACAAAATAAGTGAGATATAAAAAAATTGAGAAATCGTTTCTTACAATACACCAGTGACTGAAAAAAATTGCATCAAAAAAATATAAAACATTTTTTGTGGAATCTCTACGAATCTCGGTAGTTATAAAGTTTGTCAAAAAAACACGCTCTTCTTTTACACCCTGTAAAAAGTAACACGCTTCAAAATAAAAGAATTAGACAAAACTCACCTTTTCGCAAATGAATTAT
The DNA here is from genome assembly GCA_936432065.2 of Rutpela maculata. Taxonomy (NCBI): domain Eukaryota; kingdom Metazoa; phylum Arthropoda; class Insecta; order Coleoptera; family Cerambycidae; genus Rutpela; species Rutpela maculata. Next base: position 58,689,587 of record OW386293.2, read on the forward strand.
CCCTTAAATCCTGAAAATCACATATTGATATCTATTCGCTTGGTCCGTTTCAATTAGCCAGTAGTTTAGTTAAAAAAAGGTTGCTTTGAAAGAACGATCTGCAGCATCGTTTGGCAATAGATTTAAACTATGTGCAGAACATTGTACTTAACATGTGCTTAACATGCTCTAGGATTTATTTCTAAGATTTTCTGTCACAGCCCTCACTGTGCTCACTACGCATATTTGTTCCGTTGTCATAATCTTGCAAATCGTATATATTTAAATTTATATTACAAAACACATTTTGAACAAATCCAGATCATTCTAACTCAGTTTGATCGATCCGTTGCTTTTTATAAAATGTTGCCTAATTTCAATTTTCTTTGTAACATTATTTAAGTTGACAAATCTGAAAACAATTATTTAGTGCTGCTCAATGTGACTATCATCGGGAGTGTAATCCAGAATAATGGGAAAATATTTGTAGTTTATAATTTTTTTACTAGTTGGTAATAAACCAAATTGTGTTTAATATTTATTGGTTGTTAAATCTTATCCTTACTAAATATCATTCAAACAATACAAGTGATGCTCGACTTGTTAAATAATTATCCGACTTGAAACATAAACGCAAACTCTAAAAAAATTTGTTAATTAACAATAGGCTCATTTAATGAAAAATCGGTGAAAAAATTTTTCCAACGGGATATTGTTCCTTTAAGTGTCTAAATGATATCATAATTTATTAAAAATTTTAAATTAATATCTGATAACATAAAAAAATATTTTTACTTTTTACGGCCGGTTTCAGAGCATCGTAACGGCTTAGTGTTCACCGCGCGGAGCTCTATTTTCAACATTCAATTAAAATTATTGATAATAGAGATAGAGTTTCGGTAGTCGTGACTTTTTTATTGGAAATTTCTTCCTCTTTAAGAACCGTTCATTAAATTTTCTTAAATATTAATAGTTTTCGAGTTATTTGCAAAAAAACGAAACTCGTTATTTTTTCAATGTTCATTTGTTTTCAACTTTTGCAGTTGTTTATGTGCGAGTTTGAAACTTTTGCACATTTTTCTAGATGTCATTCCGAACCCAATGAGCTCTCACTCATATTTTTACGAGCTCTGTCAAGAATTAACACTGCTTTGAACTTGTGAACTAGCAGTCTATAACAATTATTTTTACTTTTTAATAAAATTAGACAAATTTAGATCACATAATCTTATTCAGCGATCTAAAAAACGGTAAGTATATGGATTTTCGTGAATTTATTTGTAACAGAAGAATTATTAATTTTTCAGTATTTAAGGGTGGTTTCAACACTTAATATTTCCGTCTTTCCTATGTTTTGACCTCATTATCATATTCAGCGACCTTAAAAACATAAATATATTGATTTTCGTTTATTTATTTAAAAATTAGAAGAATTATTAATTTTTCAGTTTTTAGAATTAGTTTCCACCCTTAAAAATAAAAAGCAGGTAATGCGACAATATAGATTTTGATGTATGTATTTTATAAAGAATATTGCAAAAAAAATTAAGGAAATTCCTTTCATCGTTTTCGGGCCGGGAATTTTACCATTTTTACTGCTTCACTTACTGTACTATCAGTTAATAATAAAAAGTTTGGTTCTTTCCTTTTTCTTTAGTTGACATTTTATATAATAATAGTGCTTATAAAAATAAATAAATAGATATTTAGATTCTATTTAATGCCATTAAAACGACATACAATTTTTCGCATATTTTTGTATTTTTGGTATGAAAAATACATCAACAAAATTTGGAAAAAAAATTTTGTATCTACAGGTTTAGTGATAAATTTCAATTTGATATTTTTAACCGTTCCGGAGATAAAGTGGGGTTCTGTTTATATTTTGATATAGAAAACACAAAAATGGTCCCCCAGTCCGTAAACGTGTACCGATTTTAGGTACTCCACTGATTACCTTGCAAAAAAATTTACTTATTGTTCTAATTTTAACAAGGTATTAAAATAACCTACCACGGTCGGCACTTACAAGGCACAATAAGGCACAACGTCAAAAAAATTGAAATATTACAGGTTTTAGGAAAAATCGGTATTTACAAAATAAGTGAGATATAAAAAATTTGAGAAATGGCTCTTTGTCCTATAAACCAGTGACTAAAACAATGCGCTTCAAAAAAGTATAAACCATTTTTTGTGGAATTTCTGTAGTTATAAATATTGTCAAAAAAACACGTTTTTCTTCGTTTACGTTCTGTAGATTGAAAAATCCCAAAAAATCCGCCGTGCAGAAATGAAGAAAAATGCGCCGCCATGTTGAAATTAGGCACTTTTCTCCTTTAATCGGTAATAGCTCACACGTTACTCATTGAACATTGCAAAACAAAAAATGTGTACATGATGAGACCCGGTGATGGAGGTAAATCTAATAAAATAACGTGTAAGTTACGTTCAGAACTAAGTGAAAATGTAGTAAAAAAATATTCTATTTGCACATGCCGGATGCGATACCACCTCTGCATTTTATAAAAAGGGCAAAAAACAGTATTTTCAGTTTTAGAAAATAATATTGGACTAAGTACAGCCTATTAATTTTCAAAAGTTTTGCTGAAGCAAATCAGCTTGCGGTAACTGGGGAAGAATTTATTTTTATATGGTATGGCAGTAGAAAAACTAATAGTTTAAATGATTAGGTACAGGTTCGTTGGTATAATCAGATTTCTGCTGGGCAAAATATTTTCTTCGATCTAGCAGTTCTTCCACCAACATCCGATGCCACTAAATATCATATTTATAGAGGATATTGGCAAATTCAAGTCTGGTTAGGCAACAATCTTAATCCAGAGAAATGGATATTAAAAAACAAAAAGTAATCTTTTTTTATATAAATCTGTCATTTTGACAACCGTAACTTTGCTAATATTTAAACGATTGCAAAAAATTTTATACCACATTAAAACATAGCTCTTTCTCTCAATATTTTACCTCTTTACTTTTTTTTTAAAGTGTCATCCGTATGGGCTATTACCGATTAAAGGAAAAAAGTGCCTAATTTCAACATGGCGGCGCATTTTTTCTTCATTTCTGCAAGGCGGATTATTTGAGATTTTCAGTTAGAGAGTTCTGAATAGCCATAGAATACAATCCCTAAGAAATCAGGTTGTTACAAATTTGTTCCGGGTCAACTATTAGTTTTACTGTCTTAATAGTAATGTACTCAAATTAAAAGCGTCGGGCAAAACTCGCTGTTTCACAAATAAATTATCTCTTAGATCCTCAAAACCGCATATTGATATATATTCTCTTTCTCAAGAAATGTGGACTTAAATTCAAGTTTAGTTAAAAAAAAGGGTATTTTAAAAGAACGATCTGCAGCATTGTATGGCACTAAATTTAAATTATGCGCACAGCATAGTACATAAAACGCTCTAAGATTTATTCCCAAGATTTTCTGTCACAGCCCAGTGTATCCACTACGCATATTTGCTCCGTTGTCATAATCTTGTCCCGCAAATCGTATATTTTTTTTAGATTACAAAACACATATTTTAGCAGATAATTCTAACTCAGTTTGATAAGTTGCAGAATACAATTTTATAAAATGTTGCCTGATATCAACTTTCTTTGTGACATTGTTTAAGTTGACAAATCTGAAAACGATTGTTAGAGCTGCTCAATGTGACTAACATCTGGAGTGCAATCAACAATAGAAACATATTTTGAGAAGTTTAAAGGTTTTTTTACTAGTTATAATAACCCCATTTGTGTTTGATATTTATTGGTTGTTAAACCTCATTCTTACTTAATGTCATTCAAACAATGCAAGTGACAGTCAGCTTGGAATTCGTATACATTTTACAAATAAATAACGAAATAAAGGAAAAGCATAAATCTAGATAACCAAAACTAAACGCTTAAAAAATATAAAATCACTAATTCACTTTTGAAGATGAAATACTGGAATACTCAATAACTGTAAATGAACCCTTGTAATTCCGTATTAGCGCCGGCCTCTACCTAGACGAATTTTCAGAAACAAAATAAAAAAGTCTTTCCTAGTAATCGTAAATGCATTGAATCTGCAATAAAACTCAATTCAAGAGATGCAGAAATTTTATTACTGATGTGATTATTTTATTTATCAGTTTAATTATTGGTAGGACTAGATTCGAATTTATATGTTGATTTTAAGGAGTAAAAGTTGCTATCGTGCGTGGCCGACTGCGAAAACCTGTTTGATTCATATTTTGTACCAACACGGCACAATTCACTTTTAAAAGGTGCCACTGAAATTAAGTACACAGTCAATATATATATTTTTTATCAATAAATCAGTCGGCAACGGCAGACTGCAACTTTCATTCGATTGTAATACTCTTATTAAATACAAATAATGTATACCTTTTAAAGTAACATTGATATGTAATATATATATAATCTACGTAAAGTTTGTTAAAACTTGAGAGACCCAGTGTATGTTAGAGTTTCGACTTTTTACGCATCTTAGCATTTTTTGTGCTTAATTAAAATCCTTAGTAACATTTCGATCTAAAATTCTAATACAGCAGCAGAGTCTATATACAAGGTGATCATATCGTTTGTGTTTTTTGGGAGTGTGAAATGGGCTTGGTTTTGGGATTAAAAACCACAAAGGTGGCAGGTCAATTTTTATTTTTTTCAGTTACGGGTTACATTCTCATTGAATTTGTGAACAGTAAATAAACATAATTAAATTCGTAAACTAAATAAGAACTTATTTTGTTTAACCATTCTCTGTTCTCTATTTCATTTTTTTTTTGAAATTTTTTTAATGCATTTTTTTAATTTTTTTTTAAATTATGAACAAGATAAGTTTTTATTTATTTTTTACTGCTCACAATTTTAATAGACTTCTCTGTTACTATTGTCTTACAATTGAATCCGCTTTGCGCTCCCAACTTCAACTTTCGTTTCGTAATAGTATTATTAAAAATACCTCAATAACATTTTAGGATAAAACTGATATATCATCTAACTCACGTAATGTTCGCACACGAACCTGTAAGACTCATTTTATATTGTATTATAGATATCTTGTATATTTTTGCATTTTTTATGTTCTTAATTAAAAACCTTTGGAACACATTGCTCTAAAATCATAATAAAACAAATTATATAAAAGATGACGCATATAATTCCTCTGTACGACGGATATGATCCAATTTAAATAAGAAGTATGTTATCAGGCTATTTTATATTCCAAATTCGAAAAAAAATTCATGTACTTCATATATTTATTCGCTTTCGGCAACACCCAACAACAACTTTCATTCATTTCAAAACAGTTTTATTAAAAATACTTTAATGATATTTTAAGGGTTTTAAGGTAAGGTTTGATATGTCCTCTAATATATATAGAGTTGTTCAAACCTGAGAGACACCCTGTGTATTGCGGTTTAGATGCCTTCATATTTTTGTTTGTTTAATGAAAAACCTTTTAATATTTTGCTCCAAAATTATAATAATAAAACATAGTTTTTACATATAATAGATCAGAGTTTACACGCCTATGACGATCGCTGTGTATGTCGGATAAGATTCAATTTCAATAAAAACTATTCTACTGTGCTATTTTATAGATGTTTATAATTTGAAATAAGAATTTTCCAACAGACAAGTCCAACAACAAGTCCAACAGACGTTATCATGTTTACTTAATAAATATTCGCAGTCGGCAACGCCTGTCTGCAACTTTGATTCATTTCATAATAGTCTTATTAAAAATACTTATAATCCAGTCAACGAAGTTCAAAAAGGCCGATTGGGGGAAATAATTCGTGTAGTTAAAAATCATAAATTGCAAACTTTTGTTTACACAGCACATTATTTTATTTGCCCAAGATATTTTTAAATCATAATTTTAACAAATAAGATTATATTTCTATCACCTTTTTTCTCTTCCTACCCATAAAATGTCCTAGTATCATTTCTTGAAAAGTTCAGAAAGAAATAAATTCTACATATTTTGAACTATTCATTTTCCCCTTATAGTACTAACGAAACAGATTATTCCCTGCTGTATATACCGCAGGTATAATCAGCACGGACACACTTCAAAAATGCTGGCAACACGGTATGAGGCGACTTGGAATTGCAACTCTCGTGCGGTAATATATATAACTGAGGTCTCTTCGCATTTGTATTATCTAAACATATATACAAAATTTTAAATTAAAAAATCACTTATTTTTTTTTGAGAAACCTATTCCTGGGATTCCCCTTAGAGGATATATGTATAAATGGGTCAATTATTACCACCAGAAAAGGGTGAGGTCAGGCCGCCCAGCCAACGACCCCGAGGTGACAACGTATTACTTATCAATATATATATATATATATATATATATATATATATATACATTAATCAATACCATGGGGGTCATATATATATGCGATTTTTGGGCGCGAAATTTCGGCGATTTTTTTTATTATGCAGATGAATAAAGTCCTTTTCGCTCTTTCTGGGGCTATTTTTGTTTTTGATATATACCATCCCAAATTTGAATTATGATCGATTTTATACAATTCATATATATCCATACATTGTGGATCATTCTTGCCAGATCTTGTTTTGTATAACCATACTTTGTGGAACAATCTTGCCGGACCCCCAAAGTAAGAATTGTATATAATAGTGGTATATATCAAAAACAAATATAGCCCCAGAAAGAGCGAGAAGGGCTTTATTCGTATATTTTTAATGATTATTATTATCAACTACATTATGTCATAGGTCATAATTCTGTAATTTGGGATGAAGTTTGTTATAAACAAAGTACGCTTCGATTTATTAATAATAATCTATTTATTCACAAACATACACCACACACACAACACATAAATATAACTACAATCAATATAAAAATAATTATCCTGCCTTCACACAACAAAGTACAGAAGCATTCACTAGTTCACGTAAAATAATTAAGTGTTATAGAAAAAATTTCAGAAGACAATTAATTAGATGGAAGATTAGATGCTGGATGGAAGTTTATTAAATAACTAATTTTAAACATTTATAAAGAGCACTCTTCTCTGTTAATGATTGTCGATTGATTGAATAAAATATTCTTAACAAATATACTTATGGCAGAATATGTATAGTTTGCTTAATTTAGTGGGTAGTTTTGCTACTTTCTGTTAATAAATTTAATTAAGCTAAATAAATTGCTTACGTTTGCGTTTATGGAGATACATAAAAAAACTTGTTATTATATAAATCTGGCTGGGTACATCATCAAGTCACAAAATTTGTTATTTTTTATTTCGTGACCAAACCAGAGGAGCAACTATGGCAGGGCAAACCGGGGCAGTGCCCCGGTGCCCGGGAGACCAAGGGCCCCAACCGGCACCTGGGTGAGGCAGTAAAGGAGAATAGGGCGGCCCCCAACAATTTTTTCATGAGTATGTTATGTAATATGAGATTCATACTCGTTATATCATTATTATATTCTACACATTGGAATGAAGAGGGAAGGTGGGATGAGAAGCCTGAGACCACTCCGTTTCTATTTCAAGCCCTGCCCTACTCTCGATTCGACGTACCTGCCCTCTTTCCACCCTGCATTTGAGACATAGTAAGTTTCATATATTTTAAGATTAAAATTTTAGGGTGTAAGGCGATCTACCTTTAAAAAACTAAGTACGTGGTGGCAAATGCATCAAGGGAAACAAACGAGCAGATGGGCTGGCAAATGCCTCGCACCTATAGAGATGGGTGAACATGCCCAGATTGAGGCAAGTTAAAAATTTCTATAACTGGAAATTATGCTCCTTTGTTTATAAACACTGATATTGTCATTGTCTTATAGTTTAATATGGTTTAAAAATTAATTTTTATTTTATATGACTAGTTTAATTT